>QRFJ01001491.1:0-61686 GCA_006176705.1 Cocos nucifera
ATATAAATTAATTAATTAATTCTTAAAAATTAATATAAATTAATTAATAAATTAATACTTTTATTGATGAATTTATGATACTTATCACACCCCCAACTTAAGCTTTGCTCGTCCTCGAGTAAAGAAAGAATTTAGTTTTAAATACCTTTTAACTTTAGAGTTTCGAATTTTACCTAAGCAATTTTCAAAATGGCCATTGATATTCAGTAGAGCTTAAATGAGATATATCATTGGGGTATTAATACTTATCAATAGAAAAATTAAGTAAAGAATATTAAATTTTTCAGAACTTTTTCTAAATTATCCTACCTTTATCTCTGATTTGTCTAATTTCATATAGGTAGGTGTATTGCTACTTCCATCCTTCATTTATTAATTTTTATTTTCACATTGCCCACTTTTTGATGCGAATATCATTGCTTACTTAGGCAACGGGACCCGGTTACTTGGTGGGAAACCAATGTTTCTTTTTTTTTTTTTTTTTTTTTTTTAACGTTGTACCACTATTGAGTGTCTTAACTCCTTAAGCTTTCTATTTGATCCATGTAGCGAGTCTTGGGCCAATGACTCCCAAACCAGTTGGCTTTAGGGCACTAGGTATAGAATACCCCTCGGGCTTACTAGCTCGAATCAAATAGGCTACGAGTTAAGACTAGCTTTACAACGAGCTTCTTTGCCCTTCCCACCTTTTGATGCGAAACTCAATGCTTGCTTAGGCAAAGAGGCCCGGTTACTCAGTGAGAAGTACTTGGAAACTATTTTATTAAAATAAATTTTTATATGAAGAAATGTATAGTTACCCTACACAAGCCTATAAAAAGTAGACTTTTCTTTGATGCTAGTAGAAATAATTAGAAATGCTCCAAGGAAAAAAATTTTTTATGTTCTAGACTTAACTCTTTATTGAATTTTCTTAATACTTGATTCCTCAATATCTCATAGATTCTCTAATCTGTGCATCAATTTTCTTTTTAAAATGCTTAGTTTAATTCGATTCTTAAGCATAATCAAGGTATCTAAATACTAAATACTAACTTTTTTGAGGACTTAAAATTTTAAAATTTTTATTTTTCTCTCCCCCCAACTTAATCGACATTGTCCTCAATGGAGAAGAAGAAAAAATAAAGGATGTAATAAAAAACATGAAAGAATACACCTAACTCAGTATATATATATATATATATATATATATATATATATATTTTTTTTTTGGTCCAGCACATGCCTTTGAAAATTTGAGCTCTCCCTCCAACTTATTCAAATTATCCTAAAAAAATAAACTAAAAAAATAAATTAGATAAAAACTAAATATTGGGTTGCCTCCCAACAAGCGCTAAGTTTACCGTCTTCAGCCAGACACAATGCAGCTCACTATCCTGTGTCGAATATTGGATTGACAAATTCCAATGATTTTGGATTGCCAATCTCAGAAAGTTGATTTATAATCCCATTATTGATATATTCATTATTAATTTTAGGGATATAATTTATGATTCCATTCTCAGACCCATGTTTATTAAGAATTTCTCCTATTTGTTTTTCTAAAATGCTCATGAATGGAGTTTTAAGGAGTTAAGTTTGATTCAATGGGTGCTGGAATGGTGACTAAAGGTGATTTTAATTCTAGAGGTAAATTAATGTGATCCTGCTTAAACAACTCCATTGACATTTCATTACATGCCTTTTGATTTTTATAAGAAGAACCAGCTTCTAGGGTTGAAGGGAATAGGACATTAGGTTTATAAGTCTCGGGTAAATCATCTATTCTCTTTTCCCTTATTTCTATCTCAGTACTAATTCCTGGCTTGGGTTCTTCTATGTGGTTAGTCTTAGTACTAACCAGTTCCTCTAAATTTTCATTTTGGCTAGCATCAGTACTAGCCTCTCTCACCTGATCTTGGTATGGGTCCATAAGAATCCTATAGCTTTTAAGTTCAGGAATTACTTTGGTATTCTCTAATTGGGGATTCTTAGATGAAATATTAGATTGATAATTTAATCCAGGTGGTTGGTGGTCATTAGGTGGGTTGTTTGAAATTGGTAGGTTCGGTAGTTGATCTAGTTCTCTCCTCATGTTAGACTCAACTAATTATCCTATTTGAGCTTCTAGTCTGGCGATAGATTGCTGTTGAGTCAGAATCAATTGTTGAAGTTGGTTAAATCTATCATCAGCTAGATTGGTTTGTTGAGGAGGTGGGTATGAGGCTGATTATAATATGATGGCTGGTTAAACTGACTAGGCTGACCATTATTATAGGCATAATTTTGATAATTTTGCTCAAGTGAAATTTGGGTCTGAGCCTGAGTCTGTTGGGTTGTCCAAGAAAAATTAAAGTTACTCCAATCTGAATTATATGAATTTGAAAATGGGTCATTAATCAATTTGGAGTATCCTTGAGTAGCTTGAACTTGTTCTTGGATAAAATATGGAAACTGTGCAGTCATAGGATATTCACTTACATGATGGGTTGGACTAGCACAGATTGAATAATTCTCCTGATAATTAGAAGATTGTTGACCTAGGGTTAGGAGTTGATCTATTTTCTGATCAAGAAGGTCAACTTTATCTAATTTTTGGACTATTAGATTCATATTAGCCATTTGATTATTATGTTTAATGTGAATCAACCATTCAATTAAGTTCAACTAAATCAGAAAAAGCGATTTCCTACCATGCATGTATTAGTGTAACCCTAATGTATGGTTCAAAAAAAAATTTAGAATATTTTTTTTTTATTTTATTATAAATTAATTTTTTTATTTATTAATTTTAATTTAATTTAATTTAATTTAATTATTATTTTTAATATTTTTTTTAGTTAGTTTAATTTAATTTTTATTTTATTTTATTTTATTTTTTAGAGGAGAAAGAAAGAAAAAAGTTCTCAAGAAGAGGTCCTAAGGAGTCCTAGAACTAAGAAGAGAGAGAAGAATTAAATTTAATTAGGTTTGATGTTGGTTAGCAATCAAGTTGGTCAATCAATCCTGACTAAGGGTTATCCTAGATCTAGACAGCTCCTAACTGCCAAGGTCACCTTCAAGCCCTCCAAGTGTAGGATTAGCCAATCAACTAGCCAGGTAAGTGTAAGGTCGGTGGGAGTCCCCCCGTTGCTTGCCTTAGACACCAATTGTGCTTGGCCAGGTAAGCGAACGGAACCAATTAGAAACCACCTTCCTTCGGGCCCAATCGTCCCTGAACCACTTTCCTAGACACCAGTCAAATTGACTTATCCTAACCCGGTTCAACTCTTAGGATTCCTTATCCTATTGAGCTCGAGTTCCTAGGGTTGATGTCTAATTGATTTTAAAATTAAAGGCTTAGGTCAATGCAGGATGCTGGTTGGTTGTTTGTGGGCTAAGGAAGGGTGATCAAATCCCCACCTTATCTTGTTTAATTGGGTTGTGCCCTTAATTTGATTTAATATGAATATGCACGAAAAAAAAAAAAAATTCAATCAAAGGGTTTTATGCAATTTAAACTAGATGCATGCAACTAATTGAATTCTGAAAGGCTTACCTTGCTTCCAGCAATCACCAAAAAAATAAAAATAAAAATAAAAATAAAACTAATATGATGCATGCTCTAAACAGTTAGGGTTTCTAATCTTATCATGAGGCTTTTAATTAGGTTTAAATAAATATTTTTTTAAAATTAATTTAAAAAATAAAATAAATAAATAAATAAAATAAAAAGAAAAGAGAACTAGGGTTAGGATTGATCTCACCAGGCAAAACTTTTGATTCTTTTTGTTCTTTTTTTTCTGCAAAATAATAAAAAAAATTAGTAAGAAAATGAAAATTTTATTTATAATTTATTTAAAAAAAAATCAAAGAGATCAAAAATTTAATATCCGTGCCTTCCCCGACAACGGCGCCAAAAACTTGATAGGAACGCGATGTTGTCGTTAAGACACCGTGTTTATCAGTTTAATCCGACTTCTTAAAATCATTGAAAATGCATAGATAGTAGTGAGTCGGGTCGAATCCACAGGGAAGGTAGTGTTTTAGATTTGAAATCTTTGATTTTTGAAAAGAAAAGAAGAAAAGAATTTGAGTTTTTGGAATTAGGAGTGAAGTCAGAAAATTAAAAGTAAAAATTAAAAGATGCAAGAATTTAAACTTGGTACTAAGATCTACTAATTAGATCTTAGCATCTACTTGCAAAGCAATAATTTAAAGTGCAGAAATTAAATTACAATAAAAATAAAAAGCAAGAAATTAAAATACAAAAATAAAATTTTTATTAACTAAAATTTTAAAATTTAAATACATAAAATTTAAAAAAAAAAGATAATAAAATAAAATAGCCTGATCTCTGATCTTGGATCGGCATTGGCAGAAAGATGGTGTAGAAGCTCGGCTCTTCTTCTCGACACCCGTTGCTTCGAAGCAGCCTTTAACCCATAGCCTAGCTTCGCCCTGTACCAAAGCTTCATCTTGATCGGAGATATTAATTTTTGATGGCCTGGGGTCCTTTTTATAGAGCTAGGAGGGCTAGATATTTTTTCTAAAGGCAATATGGGACTAATGAACTTTGTAATCATCAAAATTTGAATAAAATTTGAATTAAAATAGCTCTGATATGACTCTGATAAATCTGATAAAATCCAGCCGTTCAATAGGAATCCAACGGTCCAAAAATCATCAAAATCGGATGCAGATCAAGCTCAGATCGGATCGGATTAAATTCTGGCCGTTGGATCGCGCTTGATCGAGGAAATCTGGCCGCAAATCATGCTTCGGGAGTCTTGATCACCGTCGGGAGCATTTCTGGACCATCGGATCTTCATCACTTGAATCGTTTTCTGGCCGTTGGTGATCGCGCATAGATCGCTGTAATAGAATTTGAATCAAGCCTGAAAATCACCACCGCCGTCCGATCATGACCGCAATCAACCGCAGCCATCCGATCGTGCTATTACTATTCCCATGGACCGGATGGACCGACCGCACCGCACACCGTAGCCAATCAGTGCTTCTGTCACCGAGTGAAATGACCAGATTGCCCTGTGAGCCACGATAAATTTCTGTAGACCCTTTAAGGTTCCAGGTCCGCCACGTGGCAATCTCTGATTCGTCGGATTTTGCTGAGCTGGCGGTCCATGTCTGGATCGTGGACCGGCTGATGGCTTCAATGATTGAGTCAGCTTGATGGCTTGGCTTGGCTTGGTGGCTCGGCTTACGGAGCCGACTGAGCCGTTTTCTTTTTTTTATTTAATTTTTATTTATTTTATATCTTTCAAAATTCATATCTTTTCCATTTTAACTCCGTTTTACTTAAAATTTATTTCGTTGTGATCAGAAAAATGATCTCTTTTTATTGATAATAAAATTTTATTTTTAAATTTTTATTATTTTTTATTATTTTTTAATTAATTTTTTAATTAATAAAAATATCAATTTCTCAAAAATTATATATAAATTGATTATTAATTCTTAAAAATTAATATCAATTAATTAATAAATTAATACTTTTATTGATGAATTTATTATACTTATCAGCTAACCTACAAAAAATCTTCTTTCTACAGTCTTGATTTCCCGGCCTTGGTTCCTTGCTTCACCTTGTGTTCTAGGTCTCCAAAGCACCAACCAAGCTCCTGAAATATTTGGAGCCAACCCTCTGACTCCTCTCATGACCTCCTAAGGCTTGGGAGCATCACAAATCCTCACAATCTCCATCTTGGTGCTCCAAGCCTTGGCAAACCCCTCAGCAATGACCTCCTATACGATCCCGCTGTCCCTACGCAGTCGACAGCCCCTATGCAATCATCGCCTCCACCAATCCTCTTCAGCTATTGTGCATCCTTGAGGCCTTTGGGATGAATGCCTCCACTGCTGAAGACCTGTGCTTGCTTTTTGGTACTATCCTGAAATTGTAGGATCTCTTTTGCTTAACAGCTACATCACCTTCTCTGAACCTTTCTGGAGAACCTACAGCATTCTTGCACCAGCACATGTTGTACCACCTGACATGATCTGCTCAAAGCTATGCCTGTCCACCTACACGTGCCACTCCACCTGGATCTGTGCATCATCAGTGCCCTAAACTCATGCTAAATTTTTTCTCCACTTGTGAAGCCACCACTGCAGAGCTCCACCTATATTCGAAGTCCATTTGATGCCATAAAAGCTGACTCTATCATCGAGTCCCTCAGGGCCAACCACTCAATGCTGCACTATTGAGCCTGCCGCTGCACCTCGAACACCATTGCTGCTCCTTCGAACCCTCCATGCTCCGTGGCCCTCTTTGAAGCCATTTTGGATACCTCCACAATCCGTAGACACCTTCAAAACCCAAAAGCTCATCCAACTCTTCTGAAACCAGTGATTGAACCCTAGAAAATTCCATCCTAGTCCTTCTCTTCTGCCCCTACATCAGCCATCGCTTCAGTTATGCTCGGAGAACCATCCTCCACTTGAACCATGACTCTTCCTAGTGCTTCTATAGAAAAAATCTGATCCATGATACTTTTGACTGCTAGAGACCTCCTAACGCTCCCTGAGACCCCTTGGCTCTCTCTGAGACCTACACCCAATCTCCTTGAGATACCACTGACACTCTCTACTGAAATACACTCCTCGACTGCTACACCACCAAGCCTCTCTCAGCCCCGTGCCTCCAAGGAAGTGCTCCTGCAACACTCCAGCATTCCCTGACTTATCTCTGCAATGCTTTACAATCGCCCAGTCCTAACCTATTGGATCTCCATGGATCATCCATCTCCATCACTCCCAAGGCTTTGCAAATCCATGCTCCGGTCGAACCACCGAATACATCTCCAACTACTTTTCCACCTTCCAGACATCGAAGGACATATAGTTGCTTCTTCAGCCTTCCTTCGATCATTATGCCTCGAAAAATCTCTCTTCAATAGCCCTACACTGCCCATCTTCCTAGAGAACCTTGATGCTCTCCACTGAGATACCTCCCTCGACTACTGCATTGCTGAGCCTCTCTCAGTCTTGCATCCTTAGGAAAGCACTACTACAGCACTCCAACGCTCCTTGCCTGTCACATAACCATCATACACCTCGGCCTTTCCACCAAGATCGATAAGCAAATCATGCACCAAATTCTTTTACCCAAAAATTTTTTTTTTCGTTAATCCTCTCAACCTCCACCTTCAATCCGTTGCTCCCGGTTGGCCAAACCACAGTAATAACAGGATAGATTTGAGACATACTATGGAATTCTTGTATAGATTTTTGATTTTACCTTGTACAACTTCTTCTTCCCTTTCATGCACCATCAAGCTCTGAAACTTGGCTCTGATACCATATTGCCATCCACAACGTTCCAGGCATCACCTAGCTCTGATACCAAGTTGTAGACCCATGATATCACTCGAATGCCAAACATCCTTGGCATCACAAGCCCCAATACCATGCTATAGAAGCTCCCGATCTTTAGCACGAACCTAAAGAAACCTATGACATTCTCTATGGGCAGCACACTACTGATCCTCCACTTAGATTTATGATGGGATGCCTCCCTCCTTGGGCTTGAGGGAGATGCCCTCCTTCTCTAGGGCTTCTTCAAGAATCCTAGGGCGGCAACTTTAGAAAGAAGAGAAGAAGAGAGTTGAGGGAGAAAAGGTCTGTATTTCACAGTATAATAAAACCCTAATAGAACCTATGTATTTATATATAGCCATTAGGTCCGACCAAAATCCGCCCTGGCAGATCCAATACATGAAAGCACTCATCGAGCCCATGTACACCCATGTCTCCCATGCTCTCATCCTCCAAATCTAGACCTGACCCATACATGAATTAGCCTCCTTAAGACCTCTCAAACTAGACCTTAAGATCCCTAGGATCATCCCAGATCCTAGCCCAAAATAGACCATCGCGTAACTCTGCCCGCGCACTGAGCCGGCTCAATCTCAGCATTGAGCCAGCTAAGTTCCACTAGGTCAGCTCAGTCTAAAACTAAGATGGCCGTCCTGTGCCATGCTTGCAGTCCAAAATGCATAGCTCTCTATTTTGCCTGTACTCTGAGACTTAGCCGATCTAGTTTTGGACCGAGCCGGCTAATCTACAGAAAATCTTCTTTTTACAGTCTTGATTCTCCGACTTTGATTTTTTGCTTCACCTTGTATCTCAGATCTCCGAAGCACCAACCAAGCCTCTAAAATCTTTGGAGCCAACCTCCTGACTCCTCCCATGGCCTCCCAAGGCTTGGGAGCACCATAAATCCTCACATTTTTATCATGCTTTGATCAAAGTCTTCTTGAATCATCATTTGATTGAAGCAAGTAGGATGCAATCTCCTCTTACTATGAGTGATCGATTCCATGTTGACCTACTCATAACCTCCATATGTATTTCACCTTATCCAGAATACCTCATTCATAACTAAGTCATAATTAAGTATGAACCAAAATATGGATTCATGCATACAAAGTTCTATAGTAGTCTCAGGTCAAAGAATTACATGCATAACTTCCACTATGAGAACCATCTATTGACATGTAGATAAGACTCCATTAGATGTTCTCAAGTTAGATCAATTTGATGAACTAATTCTCTAATGAGCATCCACATCCTTATATTAGTGTCATACACAAGTAATAGTAAGATCAATCACCTTTCCATCAAGCATATAAAAGATGTGCTAGTCTTTTTGGAAACATTGATCCCCAACTAAATGTAAGATTTTAAGGTTTTAGGTCTTACTGGTATGATCTCATTATAACCCTAATACCATAGTCTTAATTTATGGGATTCATTATAATCTTAAAATAAATAATTAAGATGTAGCATATGATGAAATAAATACCTTTATTTATTTAAAAAATATCATTACATGAGTTTGAAAGATAAAGAATATCTCATCAAAATATATATTTTGATTGGCTTGTAGGGCATATTTCTTTCAAATTAGATCAGGACAAATTTAATCAAATTAGGATTGATCCAACCCAATAAATTTTTAATCAAATTAGAAATTAATTAGGTCCAGCTCCTGATCAAATCAGGATCAAATCCTTCATAGCGATTAGATCATCTCATGACTTGATCGGGACAAACCCAGTCGAATCAAATTCAATCAGACTTGATTGAGTCCTCATTGCTCAATCAAATTTAGCTAAACAATAATCAAATTGCTAATTAATTTTTTAATAAATATAGAATTTCAATCGGATGGGTGTCTGGACAATAGAATCCCATCTACATGAAACTCTTGAAGAGTTCCAAACTAGTGAAACTCTTGAACCCAATGTCTCAAACGAATGAAACTTGCGATCATAGAGTCCTAGACTAGTGGGACTCTTGTTCAGAGAGTTTTAGACAAGTAGGACTCAAAGTCTCAGTCTAGTGGGATCCGTATAGGCACAGTCCTAGTCTAATGGGACTCTTGGTCATAGAGTTCCAGTCTAGTGGAACTCTTGACCATAGAGTCCCAAACCATTGGGACTCTTCGATCAACCATCAGATCAGGTAGAAACTCCTATTGTGTGTGACCCCATAGGTTCAAACCCTAAACCGATAGCATAAGAATCAATTTTTTGTATCAATCAATATAACCATCTAGTAATGGTACCCGACATCCGAATAGGTCGAATAGTCATAACGCAACATCGACAAACCTATGGCATATGGTTATCATATAATTCATCTCCTCTTCCTCAATGCTCAAAATAAGATCTAGGGTTTAATTGTTAACCCTAAAATCATCTACAGTGTATTTCAAAATTCGATGTCCATCGAATGGACTACCTCGATCGAGATTTTGCTAAATTAAAATATAATGATGCACTTGCTCTAACACTTGGAGGGGTCAATCCCATCTTGACACAAGCATTGACTTTATAAGTGTTTGACTGCACCTAGTTGCCTTCTATCACTAAATTAGAAATTCAGATGGTCCAATATCTAAGTATAGTGAGTTGCTTGCAAGCCACCATAGTGATCTCGGTCTATGGGACACTTATACCCATATTCTTCACGAGCAATTCTTAGCAGCAAAGAGCTCTAGAGTTGGAACATGTTCAGTGAAACATACCCCTACACTTCACCTGTATGCCATAATAGTATCTCCATACTTCTTGGTTAAGAGGACAACCAATACTTATGGCACACAATGACCTACACTCGATACATTGTCATCCTGGATAACAATGAATTATTTGGTTGTAAACTAGTTTAAGGACTAAACGACCAATCCTTCTTTGTCGAGTCTAAATAGTCCTAAGGATTTCATCATAGAAGAGTTTATTATACGAAGATGCAAAAAATGTGATGAAAAGCTAAAAAAATAATTTTATTTAATTATAATTCAAGTATAAATTAAATTCAGCTCAACTATCTACAATCTAGATGATTGGCTTTAGGATATAATTCCCAACATGTGATTAGTCAAAAAAGTTCTCGACCTTCAATAGCAACTACTGTATGCTAAAGAGGGATATAAATCTTATCGAATTGGTTGGTGCGAGTAGATTGATGACTACAAGAAGAAGCTCAAAACAAGAAATGCCGAAGTCATGCGACTCCAGAAGCTGCTGGCAGAGAGGATAGAGGTCAATTTGAGTAGAGAATCAAATGAACTCCTCTCCTTATGAAGGATCGTGGAAAGCTTATTTGAGTCATATGGAAAAAAAAAATTGAGTTGTAGCAATTGAGGATCTAAATGGTTTATCAAGAAAACACCATCAAGGATGCTAAGGTTGAATTTGCGGTTCTCAGAAAGAAGCTGACAGAGATAGAGGAGGAGTCGTGCAGGTGGGAGAGGATGTTATGTTAGATATATGTGCCCTAGAAGCCAGAATTGGCTGACACTTGTAATACACTTCTAGGGGCAAAATTATAATTTTGACTATAATTAATAAAATGGGTTATTTTCTATCACACCTGTGTATTTAGTGTCTGTGATACATCCTTTGAGTTAATGGTAATGATAATTCATATTTTCAAGAGTTGAAAATTTAAGACATGAATAATCATTATTAACTCATAAACAGCTCCCGACCATAGGATCATCACGAGGATGGTGATTGATTCGGAAGGTTGGTGTACAATCGCTTCTCTTTAGTAGATGAGTCTTGAGTCTACGGTGTGGAGACACCGGAGCGAGAGTACAGGTACTCGTTAGAGAACGAGGGCACTGAGCGTGACCACCTCGAGTAGTCATTAGGAAGAGTCTACCTTCTCGTCAATGACTGACTCGATGCTGCAGTAGTGTGTCTGGTTCTTTGACCTGAGATGCATCGGCAGTTCACCTTGAGGGTGTTATAGTTTGACTACACCATTACTCGGTCTCCTAGCCATATGGAACCCTGAGGTGTATGTTGGCTATAGCATGTTCATTGTAGGAACTGGATTGCATCAAGATGGAATCTATCTACCTCGGTGGTAGAGGAGCAGCCCTATGATGATCATGAGAATCAAGTCCAGAAGCCCATGGCCATGGCAGAGTGAAATAATAGAAAGAGTTTCTATTTAGATTTTCACATTGGACTCGAATCGAATGATTACATCATATGACAGAGACTAGGGTTTGACGAGTTCACCTTAACCCTAATCTGATCGGGGCTCAAGATAGAAGAACTTAATCACACAGGTAGCTGCACCAAGAGGTTCGCATTCAGCTCTGATGGGTTGCCACCATATACTGCTAGGTGTCACTGGTGGATTTTGGGAGCAATTAGAATGATTTAGATGATCGATCATTCTAGCTGTTCGAATCAGAAGAGTTCTGATCCATCGAAAGGAGTTTCGATGATGTCGATGATAGAGATCATGACATATCCCATTACCATACAGAACTGAACCTAACTGGGTCACACAAACAAGGGTTTGAATCTGGTGATCATCAATTGAACTGATCTAGTTCAATTGATCTGAATGAGATTCAATTAGGTTCAAGGAAATCGTGCTAGCACTCGATTGAACCTAACGTTCTTCTTTTACTATCATAAATAAGTTGTCCTGACTGAGCCAAAGGAGTTTGTGCTCAATCAGAGGCCTTCATATGGTCTGACTGGAGGTTGTCCAAGTCAGAAAAGGTTGTCTTATTTTGTAAGACATTACCTGCCATTTTTGGTCACCTGCCATTTCTTGTTCTTTGACTTTGGTCAAAAGTCTACCTTTGACTGGTCAAATGTTGACCATTGACACTTTGACTTTTGACCACATGTCATGCACCTATTGGAGAGCTGGTGGGGGCCTGTCCCCCTGCCAGAACCTGGCAAGGAGGAGGGCGCACGCCACCCTAGGCGTGTGCCCAAGTTGGAGGCGCCTAGGAGTCCTTGTTGGACAAGGACTCCATCTCCCTTTTTGGATTCCAATTAGAGTTCTACTAAGAATCCAACTTTGACTGGTCTTAGGCGCCCTCTAAGGAGGAATCCAGGGGTCTCTATTCCCACCAATCAGATTTAGATCTGATTTCACAAAGGGTTGTGATTGGTTGGGAAGAAGAGGAGTTGGATCACAGCTTAGTCTATAAATAAGACCCTGCGCCCAACTCAATTAAAAAATGCAATTAGAATAGAAATTTCCCACCCCAAGGCTGCCTCTCCCCTCTTCCTCCATGCCAAACTCTCACTCCTTCTCCCTCTCCACGTCCAAAAGTTTTTGGACTTAGGTTGGTGCGATTCCAGATCAAAAGAAAGGCGATCAAAAAAGAAGAAGGCTGCGCTGCTGCAAAGGACGACTGCTGATCTTCAAAAGGAGTTTTGAAGATCCTCCAGATCAGATCCAGATCTAATTTTTGGAGACATGATAGAGAAGAAGAGGATCTCCAGATCCAGCCCGAGTGGATACCGGTAGAGGCCAGGCGCTTGCGTGGCTAGATCCAGAACCTTCCGCTGCAATCAGGATCATCACAAGGGTAATAGGATTACCCAAATCAGGTAAATTAAATTTGATTTAATTTATCTCTATTTTATTTTATTTATTAAAATAATAAGAATCAGATCTGAAACATATCAAGATCTGATTAGATCAAAGAAAAAATTTTTGAAATATATATCTCTTGATCTGATCAGATCTGAACGAACCTGGACCGGGAAATCAGGATTTCCCTTCAACTGGTATCAGAGCCAAGGTTCTAAAATTGTTTAGATCTGAATTTTAAATTTATTTTAATTAAAAATAAAATGATTTTAGATGTCACATGAGATGTGATCAGATCTGAAAATCAGAAAAAATTAAAATTAAATGATTTGGATCTAAGATTAGAAAATATGCATGACTAGTTCTAAAATAGAATAGTTCTATAGAATAGTCTTTGCATGTTTTGAATTTAATCTTGATTAAATCATATTTTAGATCTATTTATTTACTATTTTTTGATATTATAATTATTTATAATAACATCTAAAAAATAGCAAATAAAAATTATTTAATTTTAAATATCATATGAGATATGATTGATGCATGTCTAGACTAGTTGTAGAATAGTTCTACATAATTATCTAGATTAGAATTTATTTTGATTAGATCAATTTAAATCTAATTTTTTAGATTATTATGAGATAATTTAGATCTGAAAAACATGCATGATTCGATACATGAGATGTATGCAAAATATGCCATGATTAGATCTAATTTGTATATGAGATATATGATATAGATCTAAAACTATTTTGTAGTATTGCATGTTCCTGATTAAGGCGTTCCTCTTGGCCGTCCGGTCATAAGAACGAAGAAGGGTTTAAAGGCCCTCTCTTCCCATTCGATGGGGTGTTCTTATGATGTGTAGGGGTGCTGCGTGTTCGTCCTTAATCAGAAATCCCAAAACTTACTTTCTGCAAAACCCTAGATCCTGAAACCCTAGGATTTATTGTGCATATTTTGTTTATGAACCCTACTTAATTAAGAATTAAGATTTTATGGAATATTAATTAGGTCTAAAATTGAGAATTTCAGATCTAAGACATATTCATAATACTGGGTTCGGGCTTGGGTAGCTCAATTAGGTCTAAGCGGTTGATCAAACCGAATCAAGAGTTGGTTAGATGGGATCAACAATGCTTAAATTGACCAGCCTAATAGGATTAAGTCTGGGTCAAGATCGAGTCACGATCAAGCAAGACCTAATTAGGCTCAGAGGTTAGAGTCTGGATTGTAGGCTAACCCAATTGGTTCTGACTCAACAATTTGGTGTCTAAGGTAAGTTTGGCACATACGACCGACTGGTTTTTTTAATTGGAAGCTACTCGACCTGAATGCGTTCTTGTACGAGTTAATGGCATATTCCTTCCACCGGTCTCACTTACCTGGCCATATCTGTTGACACAGTTCTGATCTGAGGTGGTCAATAATCCGAGCTAACCCATGCCACTAGGTTAGTCATAATTGTTATGACTATGACCAAGTCTAGTTTAATGAGACCTGAATCAATTCTCCCTAAGAAAAGATTAAGTCTGAGGTCTTCCACCATTGTAGATGTGCGGGCCCTTCCCGGGGTTGATTGTTCTCGGCTGGATACAGTGGCTCAGTTGCACCGGGAAAGATGCAACCATGTCTATTAGGCATTGGATGCTATGGGCTGGAGGATGAGTTGGGCTCAATATTTCTGGATACGGTGAGAGACTCAATTAGGAACCCAGTCTATGCAAATGGTGGGTCTGACTTAACTAAGGAGTGGATCAATATTCCGGATACGGTGAGATTCATGAATTAGAGACCAAGTTTGGGTGCACCATGATTAGAGAATCATTGAACAAGAGTTGTTCACTCATTGGCTAACCCATCACCAATAACTGTTAGGTGAGGTGATGAGTCAGTTGGTGAGACCGCACCACCCACTAGAAATCATTAATCATGGAGATTTTTGCATCTCTACAGAGGGAGTGTAGGGATCCGAGAAAATAGTGGGAGCTAATTTGTTTAAAAATAAAATCCCTAAACAAATTGGTCAAGTCAAAATTACAGTATCTAACTAGAATCTTTGACTCTCTACAGGAAAAATGTCTGCGTCCAACCCATTGGCACGTATCCTAGACACACATAGACTGACTGGACCCAATTATAAAGATTGGCTCAGGAACTACAAAATTATTTTGGGTTCGAGAAGTTAACCCATGTTTTGGACCAGGACCCTCCCACCTTACCAGCTCCGTCCATCCACTGAACAGAGAGCGTCTCTGGAAAAAATGGATAGACGAAGATAATAAGGCCAGATATTACATGTTGGGCTCGATGTCTGATGAGCTCCAGCGCCAACATGAAGATATCGGGACTGCTCGCCAAATGTTGGCTCACCTGCAGGAGATGTTTGGTGAACAGAGTCGCGCAGCCAAATATCAAGTCACGAAATGACTTTTTAAGGCTAAGATGCGTGATGGGCAGTCAGTCCAAGATCACTGTCTGACAATGATCAAGGACATGGAAGAGCTTGAGAAGCTCGGTGTGAAGTTGGACTTGGATCTGCAGAACGATATTATTCTGCAATCCTTGACTGATGCATATGGGCAATTCATCATGAATTACCACATGCATAAACTTCAAAATTCCTTGGCCGAGTTAATGAATATGCTGGTTACCGCTGAGCTTTCTATGAAAGGTTCTAAAGGCTCAGTTCTTGCTATGGAACGGACTTCTTCCAAAAGAAAGTCTTATGGAAAGAAAAAGAAGTCTGTGAAAAAGCAAAAGGTGGAAGGATCAAAGAAGAAGAAGGCAGAACCGAAGAAAAAAGGCCGATGGCAAAGGAAAGTGTTTCCATTGCAACAGCGACGGCCATTGGAAGCGGAACTGCCCTACTTACCTGGCCACCCTGAAGAACAAGAAGGAAGGTCCTTCTGGAGGTATGCTCGTTATTGAGTCTAACCTTACGGTTTCTTCTGCATCCAGTTGGGTGCTTGACTCTGGTTCTAGTGCTCATCTGTGCACTTCTATGCAGGGTCTTGAGGATAGCAGGAGGCTGAGGGATGGAGACATGATCCTACGCATCGGTAATGGAGCAAGAGTTGCTGCAGTAGCCGTGGGAACATACCCTCTTCGATTACCATCTGGTTTAGACTTAGTTTTGAAAGACTGTTATTATGTGCCTGCAGCTAGCAGGAATTTGATTTCTGTTTCATGCTTAGCACAAGAAGGCTTATGTGATCACCTTCTTTAAGGACCATTGTAACATTCTTTATGAAAGAAATAAAATTGCAAATGGTTTCCTTATTAATGGTCTTTATCAGCTACATATTGATGTACCTGTTCTAACTATCGAGCAAAACGTGAATGCCAAACGACCTAGGGATAGTCCAAACGACAGATATCTATGGCACCTGAGATTAGGTCATATAGCAGAAGATAGGATCAACAAATTGGAGAAAAATGGGCTATTGAGTCCATTGACTTTTGAGTCATATCCAACTTGTGAATCTTGTCTTCAAGGCAAAATGACTAAACTCCCTTTTGTTGGACATGGGGAGAGGGCCACAGATCTCCTTGCCCTAGTACATACTGATGTGTGCGGCCCATTTGATGTGCCGGCTAGAGGCAATTTTGTCTACTTCATTACCTTTACCGATGATCTGTCTAGGTATGGGTATGTGTATCTTATGAGACACAAGTCTGAAGCTTTTGAAAAGTTCAAAGAATTCAGACATGAAGTAGAAAAACAAAACTGGAAAACCCATTAAGGTTCTTCGATCAGATCGAGGAGGTGAATACCTTAGCCGGGAATTCCTAGACTATCTTAAGGAAAATGGCATAGTCTCTCAATGGACTCCACCAGGAACACCTCAACTCAACGGGTTTCAGAATGGAGAAATCGGACTCTATTGGATATGGTGATCCAGATGACTTCACAGACCTCCTCCCTGGGGACATTCTTCAATTTATGAAACGCCCTCTAAAAATGGTTCCTCCCACACCGTATGAGAAAAAAATTCAACTATTGAAAGAAACTTCATCATGGTCTGAGTCGATAGGGCCCAGTACGATTGGGACTTGATCCAAGAGGTTCTCCGAACTGTTAGAAGTAGCTCCACGACATTAAAGCCTGGACATAACGAGTATAAGCTAACTTGGTCGAAGAAGATGACCAGGCCTGAGCATGAGTCTTTGGGCAGCTAACAGAGAGGTGAGCATTCCAGCAAGACCAGAAGATGGTCGGTGGGATTGTGAGTCGACATGCCATATTTCTTGAAAAATAGTTTATTCAAGATAGCGGCATTGGAAAGCAGATTAAGCTTGATGAGAAAGTCTCACAAGCAGAAAGAGCTAAGGACCAAGTGGAACCAAATCAGGTTGAGCCAATAAGAAACACTACCTCCTCCACCTCGTAGATCGGAAAGAGTTTTCCCGTCCCCCTGAAAGATACTTAGGTATTATTTCAGAGGATGTAGAGAAAATGTTCCTCGTAGGTAATGGTGCTCATGGTGCAATGATGATCCCAAAACCTACTGTTATATTAAATTATAATTTTAATTAAATGGGTTGATGTGATTTGAAAGTATAATTCCTTGAGTTTAGATTCATATTAAGAGGAATTTCATCATTAACATTCTTAGATCATAATGAGATCCAACCTCTTGGATAGATGAGTCCAAGTGAGAGTAAGTACTCGTTAGAGAATGTGAGGCTTCAAGGTAAGGAAGTCTACATTCTCATCGATGACTGTCTCAAAACTGTAGTAGTGTGTCTAAGTCGACCCTTTAGTTCTTTGACACTAAGGTTTTTTCAGCATGGGTGCATAGGACGGATTGCACCAATCATCTTGAGGAAAGGTGTTATAAATAAATCTAAATTTAGTTTTTCACATTACTTGAATGAAAAGATTAATTCATATGATAGAAATTTTGATGAGATACACCAGAGTAAAATAGAAGACTTAATCGATTAACTCCCGAGAGGTTCATACCTAAATGGGTGATTATGCCAGGGTTGGTGGATTTCTCTTCAGAATTCTGGATGAAGACACTGAGAAAAAGTTCTCGTTTGAGAAGGTGTTGGCTGTTGATAGAGATCATGACAATCCTTCATATGACTATCATACCAAATAAGGAATTGGATTGCACAATTGATTAGTTCAATAGGAGAAAATCTATCTACCTCGGTAGATGAGGAGCAGCCCTATGATGATCATGAGAATCAAGTCCAAAGCCCATGGCCATGGTAGAGTGAAATAATAGAAAGAGTTTCTATTTAGATTTTCACATTGGACTCGAATCGAATGATTACATCATATGATAGAAACTAGGGTTTGACGAGTTTACCTTAACCCTAATCTGATCGGGGCTCAAAGATAGAAGAACTTAATCACACAGGTAGCTGCACCAAGAGGTTCGCATTTCAGCTCTGATGGGTTGCCACCATATACTGCTAGGTGTCACTGGTGGATTTTGGTAGCAATTAGAATGATTTAGATGATGATCGATCATTCTAGCTGTATCGAATCAAAAGAGTTCTGATCCATCGGAAAGGAGTTTCGATGATGTCTTGATGATAGAGATCATGACACATATCCCATTACCATACAGAACTGAATCCTAACTGGGTCACACAAACAAGGGTTTTGATCTGGATATCATCAATTGAACTAACTCCAGTTCAATTGATCTGAATGAGATTCAATTAGGTTCAAGGAAAATCGTGCTAGCACTCGATTGAACCTAACGTTCTTCTTTTACTATCATAAATAAGCTTGTCCTGACTGAGCCAAAGGAGTTTGTGCTCAATCAGAGGCCTTCATATGGTCTGACTGGAGGTTGTCCAAGTTAGAAAAGGTTGTCTTATTTGTAAGACATTACCTGCCATTTTTGGTCACCTGCCATTTCTTGTTCTTTGACTTTGGTCAAAAGTCTACCTTTGACTGGTCAAACGTTGACCATTGACCCTTTGACTTTTGACCACATATGTCATGCACCTATTGGAGAGCTGGTGGGGGCCTGTCCCCCTGCCAGAACCTGGCAAGGAGAAGGGCGCACCCCATGGGTATAAAAGGCGTCCCATATAGATGGGACTCCAGGTTGCCTTCAGGAGATTAAACTGTATGGCACCAAGAATTCTTATTTGACCCAATCTTGGCACCACCTAAGGAGGTTTTGAGGGTCTCTCATCTAAGATTGGAATCAGATTATGTCATTCCATCAATCAGATTTAGATCTGATTGTCACAAAGGGTGTGATTGGTTCAAGATGATGTGGCAGCATTGGCGCAGTAGGGTCTATAAATAAGACCCTGTTGTGCCTAAAATTCAATTCTTCTACCTTTAGCCCATGTCACATAGTCCCTCTCCCTCCCTTCTCCATGCCACCTCTAGTCCTCTCTCTCCCTCTGCCCATTTTGATGAACAAGGTGCAATCCAAGCAAGTGAAAGGCGCTAGGAAAGAAAGCTACTACTGCAAGAAGATGTTCTTCAAGCAGTTTTGAAAGACCAGATCTAGATTTAATTTTTGAAGGATTGATTAAAAAGGAGAAGATCTTCAAATCCTACCTAAGTGGATATCGGTAGAGGTCAGACACTTGCATGGCTACATCCAGAACCTTCAGGCAAACATCGGGATCATCACTGGATAATAGGATTACCTAAAACAAAGATAAATTAAATTAGATTTAATTTTTATTTTTATTTTTATTATTAAATAATAAGATTAGATCTGAAATATCTAGATCTATTAGATCAAAGAAAATTTTTTTGAAATATATCTCTTGATCTAATCAGATCTGAACGAACCTGGATCCGGGAAAAATCAGGATTTTCCTTCAACTGGTATCAGAGCCATGGTTCTAAAATTTTAGATCTAATTTTAAATTTATTTTTGAATTAAAAAATAATGATTTCAGATGTCACATGAGATGTGATCAGATCTAAAATCAAAAAAATTAAAATTAAATGATTTGGATCTAAGATTATGAAGATATGCATGACTAGTTCTAGAATAGAATAGTTCTATAGAATAGTCTGATGCATGTTTTAATTTAATCTTTAAATCATTTTTAGATCTTTTATTTACTTATTTTTGATATTATAAATATTATAATATCTAAAAAATAGCAAAAATAAATTATTATTTAATTTCATATGAGATATGATTGATGCATGTCTAGACTAGTTGTAGAATAGTTCTACATAATTATCTAGATTAGAATTTATTTTGATTAGAATCAATTTAAATCTAATTTTTTAGATTATTATGAGATAATTTAGATCTAAAAATATGCATGATATGATACATGAGATGTATGCAAAATATGCCATGATTAGATCTAATTTTATATATGAGATATATGATATAGATCTAAAACTAGTTTTGTAGTATTTATCATGTTCCTGATTAAGGCATTTCCTCTTGGCCGTCCGGTCATAAGAATGAAGAAGGGTTTAAAGGCCCTCTCTTCCCATTCGATGGGGTGTTCTTATGATGTGTAGGGGTGCTGCGTGTTTCGTCCTTAATCAAAATTTATTTTTTAAAACCCTACTTTCTGATTTGAAACCCTAGAATTTTATGTACATATTTTATTTATGAATCCTAAACTTAATTAAGAATTAAGATTATGAAATATAATTAGATCTAAAATTAAGAATTTTTAGATCTAAGACATATTCATAATACTGGGTTCGGGCTTGGGTAGCTCAATTAGGTCTAAGCGGTTGATCAAACCGAATCAAGAGTTGGTTAGATGGGGGATCAACAATGCTTAAATTGACCAGCCTAATAGGATTAAGTCTGGGTCAAGATCGAGTCACATGATAATTGATCAAGCAAGACCTAATTAGGCTCAGAGGTTAGAGTCTGGATTGTAGGCTAACCCAATTGGTTCTGTTCAATAATTTGGTGTCTAAGGTAAGTTTGGCACATACGATCCGACTGATTTTTAATTGGAAGCTACTCGACTCTGAATGCATTCTTGTACGAGTTAATGGCATATTCCTTCCACCGGTCTCACTTACCTGGCCATATCTGTTGACACAGTTCTGATCTGAGGTGGTAACAATAAGCTGACCCATGAGCTAACCCATGCCACTAGGTTAGTCATAATTGTTATGACTATGTCAAGTCTATAGTTTAATGAGACCTGAATCAATTCTTCCCTAAGAAAAGATTAAGTCTGAGGTCTTCCACCATTGTAGATGTGCGGGCCCTTCTCGAGGGTTGATTGTTCTCGGCTGGATACAGTGGCTCAGTTGCACCGGAAAGATGCAACCATGTCTATTAGGCATTGGATGCTATGGGCTGGAGGATGAGAGTTGGGCTCAATATTTTGGATACGGTGAGAGACTCCAATTAGGAATCCCAGTCTATGCAAATGGTGGGTCTGACTTAACTAAGGAGTGGATCAATATTCTGGATACGGTGAGATTCATGAATTAGAGACCAAGTTTGGGTGCACCATGATTAGAGAATCATTGAACAAGAGTTGTTCACTCATTGGCTAACCCATCACCAATAACTGTTAGGTGAGGTGATGAGTCAGTTGGTGAGACCGCACCATCCCACTAGAAATCATTAATCATGGAGATTTTCGCATCTCTACAGAGGGAGTGTAGGGATCCGAGAAAATAGTGGAAGCTAATTTGTTTAAAAATAAAATTTTTAAATAAATTGGTCAAGTCATAAATTACAGTATCTAACTAGAATCTTTGACTCTCTACAGGAAAAAGAAAAATGTCTGCGTCCAACCCACTTAGGCACGTATCCTAGGACACACATAGACTGACTGGACCCAATTATAAAGATTGGCTCAGGAAACTACAAAATTATTTTGGGTTTTGAGAAATTAGGATCCAGGATCCCTCCCACCTTACCAGCTCATCCATCTACTTGAACAGAGAGCATCTCTGGAAAAATGGATAGACGAAGATAATAAGGCCAGATACTTACATGTTGGGCTCGATGTCTGATGAGCTCCAGCGCCAACATGAAGATATCAAGGACTGCTCGCCAAATGTTGGCTCACCTGCAAGGAGATGTTTGGTGAACAGAGTCGCGCAGCCAAATATCAAGTCACGAAATGACTTTTTAAGGCTAAGATGCGTGATGGGCAGTCAGTCCAAGATCACTGTCTGACAATGATCAAGGACATGGAAGAGCTTGAGAAGCTCGGTGTGAAGTTAGACTTGGACCTGCATAGAATGATATTATTCTGCAATCCTTGACTGATGCATATGGGCAATTCATCATGAATTACCACATGCATAAACTTCAAAATTCCTTGGCCGAGTTAATGAATATGCTGGTTACCGCTGAGCTTTCTATGAAAGGTTCTAAAGGCTCAGTTCTTGCTATGGAATGGACTTCTTCCAAAAGAAAGTCTTTATGGAAAGAAAAAGAAGTCTGTGAAAAAGCAAAAGGTGGAAGGATGGAAAGAAGAAGAAGGCAGAGTTGAAGAAGAAAGGCCGATGACAAAGGAAAAGTATTTTCCATTGCAACAGCGATGGCCACTTGGAAGCGGAACTGCCCTACTTACCTGGCCACCCTGAAGAACAAGAAGGAAGGTCCTTCTGGAGGTATGCTCGTTATTGAGTCTAACCTTACGATTTCTTCTGCATCCAGTTGGGTGCTTGACTCTGGTTCTAGTGCTCATCTGTGCACTTCCATGCAGGGTCTTGAGGATAGCAGGAGGCTGAGGGATGGAGACATGATCCTACGCATCGGTAATGGAGCAAGAGTTGCTGCAGTAGCCGTGGGAACATACCCTCTTCGATTACCATCTGGTTTAGACTTAGTTTTGAAAGACTGTTATTATGTGCCTGCAGCTAGCAGAAATTTGATTTCTGTTTCATGCTTAGCACAAGAAGGCTATGTGATTACCTTCTTTAAGGACCATTGTAACATTCTTTATGAAAGAAATAAAATTGCAAATGGTTTTCCTTATTAATGGTCTTTATCAGTTACATATTGATGTATCCTGTTTTAACTATCGAGCAAAACGTGAATGCCAAAGATCAAAATGACCTAGGGATAGTCCAAATGATAGATATCTATGGCACCTGAGATTAGGTCATATAGCAGAAGATAGGATTAACAAATTGGAGAAAAATGGGCTATTGAGTCCATTGACTTTCGAGTCATATCCAACTTGTGAATCTTGTCTTCAAGGCAAAATGACTAAACTCCCTTTTGTTGGACATGGGGAAAGGGCCACAGATCTCCTTGCCCTAGTACATACTGATGTGTGCGGCCCATTTGATGTGCCGGCTAGAGGCAATTTTGTCTACTTCATTACCTTTATCCGATGATCTATCTAGGTATGGGTATGTGTATCTTATGAGACACAAGTCTGAAGCCTTTTGAAAAGTTCAAAGAATTCAGACATGAAGTAGAAAAATAAATTGGAAAACCCATTAAGGTTCTTCGATCAGATCGAGGAGGTGAATACCTTAGCAGAAATTTCCTAGACTATCTCAAGCAAAATGGCATAGTCTCTCAATGGACTCCACCAGGAACACCTCAACTCAACGAGATTTCAGAAATGGAGGAAATCGGACCCTATTAGGATATGGTCCGATCCATGATGAGCTTCACAGACCTTCCTGATTTTCTTTGGGGACACTCAGTCTGTTAACTTCAATATATTTACTGAATAGGGTTCCCTCTAAAACCGTTCCTACCACACCGTATGAGATATGGCATGGTAAGAAACCAAGTCTGAGTCATCTCAGAATTTGGGGTTGTCCGGCTCATGTCAAAAGACAACAAGCGGACAAGTTAGAGTTTAGGTCCTTTAGAGCTCGATTCATAGGATATCCTAAAGAGTCATTAGGATACTATTTCTACATTCCAGAAGACCACAATGTGATTGTGAGTCAGACATGCCATCTTTCTTGAAAAATAGTTTATTCAAGATAGGTGGCATTGGAAAAAGTATATCAAGCTTGATGAGAAAGTCTCACAAGTAGCAACGAGCTAAGGACCAATGGAACCAAATCAGGTTGAGCCAATAAGAACACTACCTCCTCCACCTCGTAGATCGGAAAGAGTTTTCCGTCCTCCCTGAGAAGATACTTAGGTATTATTTCAGAGGAAGTAGAGGAAAAATGTTCCTCGTAGGTAATGGTGCTCATGGTGATGATCCCAAAACCTACAACGAGGCGATATCAGATATCGACTCCGAGAAATGGCTTAGAGGCAATGAAGTCAGAAATTGACTCGATGCACTCAAACCAAGTCTGGACCTTGGTAGATCCACCAGAAGGTATAGTACCTATTGGGTGTAAATGGATCTTCAAGAGAAAGATTGGTGCAGATGGGAATGTGGAGACATTCAAGGCTAGACTAGTGGCAAAAGGTTATAGTCAACGCGAAGGCATTGACTATCAGGATACCTTTTCCCCAGTAGCTATGCTAAAATCCATCCGCACATTGCTTGCTATTGCAGCCTATTTCGATTATGAAATATGGCAAATGGACGTGAAAATGGCATTCTTAAATGGATATCTTGAGGAAGATATCTATATGGAACAGCCGCTAGGTTTCACATCCAGTGATACTGATCACAAGGTTTGCAAGCTGCAAAGGTCCATATATGGACTTAAGCAAGCATCTCGGAGCTGGAACACTCATTTCAATGATGTGATCAAATTATTTGGTTTCATCAAAAATGAAGAGGAACCATGTGTTTTCAAAAAGGTCAGTGGGAGCGCTGTTGTCTTCCTCGTATTGTACGTGGATGACATCCTCCTTATTGGGAATGATATTCCCATGTTGACCATAGTCAAAATGTGGTTGTCCAAGGAATTCTCCATGAAAGACCTAGGTGAAGCATCCTTTATTCTAGGAATTAAGGTCTATAGGGATAGACCGAATAGGATGCTAGGACTTTCACAGAAGATGTACATAGAGGAAGTACTAAAGAGGTTTAGTATGGAAAACTCTAAGAGGGGATTAATACCCTTCAGACATGGTATTCATCTTTCCAAGAAGATGTGCCCTAGCACACCTGAGGAAATAGAATGCATGAGCAAGATCCCTTATGCTTCTGCAATAGGGAGCCTCATGTATGCCATGCTATGTACACGACCTGATATAGCCCATGCTGTGAGTGTCACAAGCAGATATCAGTCAAATCCAGGTGAAGAACACTGGACTTCTGTGAAATGTATCCTTAAGTACTTGAGAAGAACTAAGGATATGATGTTGGTCTTTGGTAATGGAGAACTCCAAGTCCAGGGATACACAGACTCGGATTTTATGTCCGATATAGATGATCGAAAGTCGACATCTGGGAGTCTGTTTGTGTGCAATGGTGGTGCTATCAGTTGGAAGAGTTTCAAGCAAACAATGATAGCAGATTCCACCATGGAAGCAGAATATATCACTGCATCAGAAGCTGCAAAGGAAGCATTCTAGGTACAAGAAGTTTGCTCGCAGAGAATCTGGAGTGAATGCCATCAGAATGCCATTCCTCTGTACTGCGACAATAATGGTGCCATAGCCCTTGCTAAGGAAGCCGAAGGTCTCACCATAAATCTAAGCACATCGAGCAGCGATACTACCTCATCTACGATTATCTTGAGAAAGGTTACGTCAAGATCAAGAGAGTCGACTCTACAGATAATGCGGCAGACCCACTTACAAAGCCGTTGGGCCATTAGCAGAAGATCGAAGCCCACCTTGAGAAGATGGGACTTAGATTTGTAGCCAATTGGCTTTAGGTCAAGTGGGAGTTTGTTAGATATGTGTGCCCTAGAAGCCAGAATTGGCTGACACTTGTAATACACTTCTAAGGGGCAAAATTATAATTTTGACTATAAATAATAAAATAGGATTATTTTCTATCACATAGTGTGTATTTGAAAGTGTCTGTGATACATCCCTTTGAGTTAATGGTAATGATAATTCATATTTTCAAGAGTTGAAAATTTAAGACATGAATTTTCATTATTAACTCATAAAATGCTCCCGACCATAGGATCATCATGCGAGGATGGTGATTGATCCGGAAAGGTTGGTGTATGAATCATTTCTTTTAGATAGATGAGTCTTGAGTCTACGGTGTAGGAGACACCGGAGTGAGAGTACAAGGTACTCGTTAGAGAATGAGGGCACTGAGCGTGACCACCTCGAGTAGTCATTAGGAAGTCTACCTTCTCGTCGAATGACTGACTCGAAGCTGCAGTAGTGTGTCTGGTTCTTTGACCTGAAGGTGCATCGGCAGTTCATCCTTGAGGGTGTTATAGTTTGACTACACCATAACTCGATCTCCTAGCCATTCGGAATTCCTGAGGTGTATGTTGGCTATAGCATGTTCATTGTAGGAATTGGATTGCACCAATAGGAGATCTATCTACCTCGGTAGATGAGGAGCAGACCCTATGATGATCATGAGAATCAAGTCCATAAGCCCATGGCCATGGCAGAGTGAAATAATAGAAAGAGTTTCTATTAGGGTTTTCACATTGGACTTGAATCGAATGATTAATTCATATGATTGGAAATTAGGGTTTGACGAGATTCACCTTAACCCTAATCTGATCGGGCCTCAAGATAGAGAAACTTAATCACATAGGTAACTGCACCAAGAGGTTCGCTTTCAATTTTGATGGGTTGCCACCATATGCTGCTAGGTGTCACTGGTGGATTTTGGGAGCAATTAGAATGATTTGGATGATCGATCATACTAGTTGTCTAAATCAGAAAAGTTTTGATCTATCAAAAGGTATTTCGATGATGTTGATGATAGAGATCATGACATATCCCATTACCATACAAAATTGAACCTAACTGGATCACACAAACAAAGGTTTAGATCTAGATATCATCAATTAGATCAATCTAGTTTAATTGATTTGAATCAGATTCAATTAGGTTTAAGAAAATCATGCTAGCACACAATTGAGTCTAATGTTCTCCTTTAACAATCATTAAAGCTTGTCTCAACTGAGCCAAATGTGTTTGAACTCACTCAGGAATCTTTACTTGGTCTGACTGGAGCTTGTCTAGGTTAGAAAAGGATTGTCTTAATTTATGAGATAAATTTGAGATAATACCTACCATTTTTCATCATCTGCTAAATCTTGTCTTCAGACATTGGTCAAATGTTGACCCTGGATACTTAGACATCTACCCATGTATCGTGCACCCATAGGAGAGTACCTGGGGACTTGTTCCCTTGCTAAAAGGTAGACAATAAGGGGGCTCATGCCTAGGGAGGTGCACTAGGCATGCATCCCATTAGGATAAAAGATGGAGTCCCATACAGATGGGACTCCAGGTTGCTTTAGGGGATTAAACTGTGTGGCACCAAGAAGTCTTATTTGATCAAGTCTTGGTGCCACCTAAGGAGAGTTTTGAGGGTCTCTCATCTAATTGAATCAGATAATGTCATCCCATCAATCAGATTTAGATCTAATTGTACAAAGGGCCATGATTGGCCAGGATTATGTAGCACTGCAACGCGCATCAAGGTCTATATAAATCCTGTCTGCACCTAGAATTCAATTTTTCTGCCTCTAGCCCACGCCATATAGCCCATCTCCCTCCTTCTCCATGCCACCCTCTAGTCCTCTCTCTCCTCTCCATGCCCAAGGGCTTTTGGGCATTAACAAGGTGCGATCCAAGCAAGTGAAAGGCATCAGGAAAGGAAGAAGGCAGCACTACTGCAAGAGACAATGGCTATTCTTCAAAAGTAGTTTTGAAGACCTTCAAGATCAGATCTAAATTTGATTTTTGGAGTATTGATTGAGAAAGAGAAGATCTTCAGATCCTGCCCGAGTGGATACCAGTAGAGGCCAGGCACTTGCGTTGCTACATCCAGAACCTCAGGCAAACATTGGGATCATCATAGGGTAATTGGATTATCCAAAACTAAGGTATAATTAAATTAGATTTAATTTTAATTTTTACTTTTATTATCAGATTAATAAGATTAGATTTGAGAAGTTTTAGATCTGATTAGGATCTTAAAGAAAAAAATTTTAAAATATTCCTCCTGATCCAATCAGATCTGAACGAACCTAACCCAAAAAATAGGTTTTTTCCTTCACCTTCTCTCTCTCTTCTTTTTTTTTTTTACTCTTGTTAGGATGAGGCTCTCCTCCTATTCCTAATGGGGCCGTAGGGGCATATTAGGGCTGGTGTCAGGACCTTTCCCTTCATCCCATCTAAAGCAAATGAGGCCTACGATTTTGCTCAAATTAGGATGAGGTTCCCCTCCTGTTCCTAACGAGGCCGTAGGGGCGTATTAGGGCCGGTGTCAGGGCCTCTTCCCTCATTCCATCTAAAGTGAACGAGGCCTTCAATTTTGCTCATATTAAGATGATGTTCTCTTCCTATTTCTAACGAGCTATAGGGGCACATTAGGACCATTGTTAGGACCTCTCTCCTCATCTCGTCTAAAATGAACGAGGTCTTCGACTTTGTTCACGTTAGGATGAGGTTCTCCTTCTGCTCCTAACGAGCTATAGGGGCACATTAGGATCATTATCAAGGCCTCTCCCTTCATCTCGTCTAAAATGAATGAGGCCTTTGACTTTGCTCATGTTAGGATGAGGTTCTCTTCCTATTTCTAATGGGCTGTAGTGGCACATTAGGTACGTTATCAGGAACTCTCCCCTCATCTCGTCTAAAATGAACGAGGCCTTTGATTTTGCTCACATTATGATGAGGTTCTCCTCTTGTTTCTAACGTGGCCATATTTATCATGAGATTAAGTTCGGGGGGTAGTCCCCCTTAATTATCGATATACAACACAGATTAGGGTGTTGAAGTAGGGAGATTTCATTGTAATCAAATCATCGGTAATACATTTGTAGATTTTTTGAATTTCATTGTCGAGGTAGATCTGCTCCTTTGAGTTTCTTCAAGTTGTATGTCTCGGGTTGGATGACTTCTATAACCTCATAGGGTCCTTCCCAATTTGGGACAAGCTTTCTCTGATTCTGAGGCTGAGAGATGGTGGCTCCTCGAAGCACTAAGTCCTCCACTTTAAACATTTTACCTTTGACTCTGGAGTGATAGTATCGAGCCATCTTTCGTCTGAAAGCTGCCATCCAAACTTGGATTTTCTCTCTTTTTTCTTCTAGTAGGTCGAGATTGGCTCTGAGGTCTTGCGGGTTATGCTGCTTGTTGAAAGCCACTACCTGCACTGATGGAAGCTTAAGTTCGATCGAGATGACTGTCTCTATTCCAAAAGCTAAGACAAATGGTGTTTCTCCAATCGGCTGCCTTTGAGTAGTGCGGTATGCCCATAGAACATGATAAAGTTCATTCGCTCAAGTCCCTCTGACTCTTTCGAGTCTTGTCTTGATGCCTTGCAATAGGATTCGGTTGGTCACTTCAACTTCCCCCATTTGCCCGTGGGTGAGCTACCGATGTAAATGGTGGAAGATATTCAGACCATCGCAAAACTCGATGTACCTCGCCCTGATGAATTGTCAACCATTATCTGTGATGATAGTTTGGGGTAATCCAAATCTACAGATGATCAACTTTCAGACGAAATCCTACACCTTGGCTTCAGTAATCTTTGCTAGTGGTTCAGCCTCGATCCATTTAGTGAAATAGTCGATGGCGACTAGGAGAAACTTTCGTTGCTTAGATGCCATTGGAAAGGGTCCAAGAATATCCATTTTTCACTACGCAAACGGCCAAGGAGCACTCAATGAGGCAAGCTCAGTGGCTGTTTGCCTTTGGACATTTGCGTTCCTTTTGCAGCAGTCACATCTCCTGACGTAATCAACACAATCACCATGCATAATCGGCCAGTAATATCCTTATCGGAGCAACTTATGAGATAGAGATCTAGCACCCAAATGGCTCTCATAAATTTTCTCATGCACTTTCTATAGTGCAAAATCAGCCTCAGAGGGTCGGAAGCACCTCAATAATCATTGGAAATATGACCTTTTATATAGCTTATTCTCATAAAGAACATACGGGAGGCTTGGTTTCTCAACTTTTGAGCCTCTTTCGGGTCATGAGGAAGAAACCCATCCTTAAGATAAGTGATCAGCGGGTCAATCCAGTAAGGCTCTTGGCCAACTTGCATGATGGGCTATGGTTCCTCTATGCATGGGCATTTCAATGACTCATAATAAGCTTCTTTTGGAAACTCATTAGGAGCTAGGGTGACAAGCTTGGAAAGAAGGTCGGTCCGAGCATTTTTCACTCTTGGGATTTGTCGAATGCTGAAGCTACCGAAGGCTGGGGTCAAGCTCTTCACCTTCTCAAGATATTTTGCCATGCTCTTATCTCGAGCTTCATAACTGCTACTAACCTACCCCACGATCAGTTGGGAGTCACTACAAACCTGAAGCCGATCAGCTTTTAATTCTTTGGCTATCCTGAACCCGACTATTAGGACCTCATATTCTGCCCCATTGTTTATCACAAAAATTCAAAATGTAACACGTACTCCATGATAATTCCTTTTGGATTCATCAGGATTAGTCCAACACCTGCTCCAAAAGCGTTGGAGGAGCCATCGACATATTAGATCCAGAAACCTTCAAGAAGGTCCGTTCTTTCTTCAGTGGAGCTTAGGTGCAACCATTGAATGTTGGTTTCATTCTGAAGCTCGACATTGTCTGGGATGGTACATTCAACTATAAAGTTGGTCAGTGCTTGAGCCTTAATTGCTGGTCGAGGCCGATAGTTGATGTCGAACTCTGTTAATTCAACAGCCCATTTTGCAATTCTTTCAGAAACATTGATTTGTTGAAGGATTGCTCTGATCAATTGGTTAGTGAGGAGCATTATAGCATGTCCCTAGAAGTAAAGCTGAAGTCTCCTTGCTGCAATCAAAAGAGCATAAGTCAATTTTTCCAACTTTGTGTACTTGGTCTCGACATCCCTTAGTGAAGGGAAATCCTGATTTTTCGGACCAGATTTGTTCAGATCTGATCGGATCAAGAGATATATTTCAAAAAAAATTTTCTTTAATCTAGATCAGATCTGGGATATTTTAGATTTGATCTTTATTATTCTAATAATTAAAATAAATTTAGATAAATTAAATCAAATTTAATTTACCTTGACGTAGGGTAACCCTATTACCCGTTGATGATCCTGTAAGCAACGAAAGGTTTTGGATCTAGCCATGCAAGTGCCTGGCCTCTATCGATATCCACTCAGGCTAGATCTGAAGATCCTCTTCTTCTCTATCACATCTTCAAAAATCAGATCTGAATCTGATTTGGAGGATCTTCAAAACTACCTTTCGAAGATCAGCAGTTGTCCTTTGCAGCAGCGCAGCCTTCTAGCTTTCTATCGCCTTTCTCTCATCTGGATTGCACCAACTAAGATCCCAAACTACTTTGGACGTGGAGAGGAGAGGGAGAAGATGGGCTTGGCATGGAGGAGGAAGAGAGAGGCAGCCTTGGGGCATGGGGAATTCATAGATCTCTTTGAGTTGGGTGTAGGGTCTTATTTATAGACTATGCGTGATCCAACTCCTCTTCTTCCCAACCAATCACAACCCTTTGTGAAATCAGATCTAAATCTGATTGGTGGGAATAGAGTCCCTTGGATTCCTCCTTAGATGGCACCTGAGACCAGTCAAACTTGATTCTTAGGAGGAGTCGATTTGGAATCCAAAAAGGAGATGGAGTCCCTATCCAACAGGGACTCCTAGGCGCCTCCAGCTTGGGCACACGCCAAGGGTGGCGTGCGCCCTCCTCCTTGCCAGGTTCTGGCATAGGGGACAAGCCCCCACCAGCTCTCCAATAGGTGCATGACACATGGATCAGAAAGTCAAAGTGTCAATGGTCAACATTTGACCAGTCAAAGGTCAACTTTTGACCAAAGTCAAAGGACAAGAAATGGCAGGTGACCAAAAATGGCAGGTATTGTCTTACAAAATAAGACAACCTTTTCTGACCTTGGACAAGCTCCAGTCAGACCAAGTGAAGGCCTCTGATTGAGCACAAACTCCTTTGGCTCAGTCAGGACAACTATTTATGATAGTAAAAGAAGAACGTTAGGTTCAATCGAGTGCTAGCACGATTTCCTTGAACCTAATTGAATCTCATTCAGATCAATTGAACTAGATCAGTTCAATTGATGATCACCAGATTCAAACCCTTATTTGTGTGACCCAGTTAGGTTCAGTTCTGTATGGTAATGGGATATGTCATGATCTCTATCATCGACATCATCGAAACTCCTTTCGATGGATCAGAACTCTTCTGATTCGAACAGCTAGAATGATCGATCATCTAAATCATTCTAATTGCTCCCAAAATCCACCAGTGACACCTAGCAGTATATGGTGGCAACCCATCAGAGCTGAATGCGAACCTCTTGGTGCAGCTACCTGTGTGATTAAGTTCTTCTATCTTGAGCCCCGATCAGATTAGGGTTAAGGTGAACTCGTCAAACCCTAGTCTCTGTCATATGATGTAATCATTCGATTCGAAGTCCGAATGTGAAAATCTAAATAGAAACTCTTTCTATTATTTCACTCTGCCATGGCCATGGGCTTCTGGACTTGATTCTCATGATCATCATAGGGCTGCTCCTCTACCACCGAGGTAGATAGATTCCATCTTGATGCAATCCAGTTCCTACAATGAACATGCTATAGCCAACATACACCTCAGGGTTCCATATGGCTAGGAGACCGAGTAATGGTGTAGTCAAACTATAACACCCTCAAGGTGAACTGCCGATGCACCTCAGGTCAAAGAACCAGACACACTACTGCAGCATCGAGTCAGTCATTGACGAGAAGGTAGACTTCCTAATGACTACTCGAGGTGGTCACGCTCAGTGCCCTCGTTCTCTAACGAGTACCTGTACTCTCGCTCCGGTGTCTCCACACCGTAGACTCAAGACTCATCTACTAAAGAGAAGCGATTGTACACCAACCTTCCGGATCAATCACCATCCTCGTGATGATCCTATGGTCGGGAGCATTTTATGAGTTAATAATGATTATTCATGTCTTAAATTTTCAACTCTTGAAAATATGAATTATCATTACCATTAACTCAAAGGATGTATCACAGACACTAAATACACATATGTGATAGAAAATAACCCATTTTATTGATTATAGTCAAAATTATAATTTTGCCCCTAGAAGTGTATTACAAGTGTCAGCCAATTCTGGCTTCTAGGGCACATATATCTAACAATCTCCCACTTGTCCTAAAGCCAATTGGCTACAAGTCTAAGTCCCATCTTCTCAAGGTGGGCTTCGATCTTCTGCTTGGCCCAACGGCTTTGTAAGTGGGTCTGCCACATTATCTGCGGAGTTGACTCTCTTGACCTCGACGTAACCCTTCTCGAGGTAATCGCGGATGAGGTGGTATCGCCGCTCAATGTGCTTGGATTTCTGGTGAGACCTCGGCTCCTTAGCAAGGGCTATGGCGCCATTGTTGTCGCAGTATAGAGGAATGGCATCTGATGGCATTACTCCAATTTCTGCAGCAAACTTCTTGTACCAGAATGCTTCCTTCGCAGCCTCTGATGCAGCGATATATTCTGCTTCCATGGTGGAATCTGCTATCACCAGTTTGCTTGGAACTCTTCCAGCTGACAGCACCACCATTGCACACAAACAGACTCCCAGATGTCGACTTTCGATCATCTATATCGGACATGAAATCCGAGTCTGTGTATCCCTGGACTTGGAGTTCTCCGTTACCAAAGACCAACATCATATCCTTAGTTCTTCTCAAGTACTTAAGGATACATTTCACAGAAGTCCAGTGTTCTTCACCTGGATTTGACTGATATCTGCTTGTGACACTCACAGCATGGGCTATATCAGGTCGTGTACATAGCATGGCATACATGAGGCTCCCTATTGCAGAAGCATAAGGGATCTTGCTCATGCGTTCTATTTCCTCAGGTGTGCTAGGGCACATCTTCTTGGAAAGATGAATACCATGTCTGAAGGGTATTAATCCCCTCTTAGAGTTTTCCATACTAAACCTCTTTAGTACTTCCTCTATGTACATCTTCTGTGAAAGTCCTAGCATCCTATTCGGTCTATCCCTATAGACCTTAATTCCTAGAATAAAGGATGCTTCACCTAGGTCTTTCATGGAGAATTCCTTGGACAACCATATTTTGACTGATGTCAACATGGGAATATCATTCCCAATAAGGAGGATGTCATCCACGTACAATACGAGGAAGACAACAGCGCTCCCACTGACCTTTTTGAAAACACATGGTTCCTCTTCATTTTTGATGAAACCAAACTTTTTGATCACATCATTGAAACGAGTGTTCCAGCTCCGAGATGCTTGCTTAAGTCCATATATGGACCTTTGCAGCTTGCAAACCTTGTGATCAGTATCACTGGATGTGAAACCTAGCGGCTGTTCCATATAGATATCTTCCTCAAGATATCCATTTAAGGAATGCCATTTTTCACGTCCATTTGCCATATTTCATAATCGAAATAGGCTGCAACGGCAAGCAATGTGCGGATGGATTTTAGCATAGCCACTGGGGAAAAGGTATCCTGATAGTCAATGCCTTCGCGTTGACTATAACCTTTTGCCACTAGTCTAGCCTTGAATGTCTCCACATTTCCATCTGCACCAATCTTTCTCTTGAAGATCCATTTACACCCAATAGGTACTATACCTTCTGGTGGATCTACCAAGGTCCAGACTTGGTTTGAGTGCATCGAGTCAATTTCTGACTGCATTGCCTCTAGCCATTTCTCGGAGTCGATATCTGATATCGCCTCGTTGTAGGTTTTGGGATCATCACCATGAGCACCATTACCTATGAGGAACATTTTCCTCTACTTTCTCTGAAAATAATACCTAAGTATCTTTCAGGGGGATGGGAAAACTCTTTTCCGATCTACGAGGTGGAGGAGGTAGTGTTCTTATTGGCTCAACCTGATTTGGTTCCAATTGGTCCTTAGCTCGTTGTACTTGTGAGACTTTCTCATCAAGCTTAATCTGCTTTCCAATGCCGCTATCTTGAATAAACTATTTTTCAAGAAAGATGGCATGTCGACTCACAATCACATTGTGGTCTTCTGGAATGTAGAAATAGTATCCTAATGACTCTTTAGGATATCCTATGAATCGAGCTCTAAAGGACCTAAACTCTAACTTGTCCGCTTGTTGTCTTTTGACATGAGCCGGACAACCCCAAATTCTGAGATGACTCAGACTTGGTTTCTTACCATGCCATATCTCATACGGTGTGGTAGGAACGGTTTTAGAGGGAACCCTATTCAGTAGATAAATTGAAGTTAACAATGAGTATGTCCCCAAAGAAAATCAGGGAGGTCTGTGAAGCTCATCATGGATCGAACCATATCCAATAGAGTCCGATTTCTCCATTCTGAAATCCCGTTGAGTTGAGGTGTTCCTGGTGGAGTCCATTGAGAGACTATGCCATTTTTCCTTAAGATAGTCTAGGAATTTCCCGGCTAAGGTATTCACCTCCTCGATCTGATCGAAGAACCTTAATGGGTTTTTCCAGTTTGTTTTTCTACTTCATGTCTGAATTCTTTGAACTTTTCAAAAGCTTCAGACTTGTGTCTCATAAGATACACATACCCATACCTAGACAGATCATCGGTAAAGGTAATGAAGTAGACAAAATTGCCTCTAGCCGGCACATCAAATGGGCCGCACACATCAGTATGTACTAGGGCAAGGAGATCTGTGGCCCTCTCCCCATGTCCAACAAAAGGGAGTTTAGTCATTTTGCCTTGAAGACAAGATTCACAAGTTGGATATGACTCGAAAGTCAATGGACTCAATAGCCCATTTTTCTCCAATTTGTTGATCCTATCTTCTGCTATATGACCTAATCTCAGGTGCCATAGATATCTATCATTTGGACTATCCCTAGGTCGTTTGGCATTCACGTTTTGCTCGATAGTTAGAATAGGTACATCAATATGTAGCTGATAAAGACCATTAATAAGGAAACCATTTGCAATTTTATTTCTTTCATAAAGAATGTTACAATGGTCCTTAAAGAAGGTAATCACATAGCCTTCTTGTGCTAAGCATGAAACAGAAATCAAATTCCTGCTAGCTGCAGGCACATAATAACAGTCTTTCAAAACTAAGTCTAAACCAGATGGTAATCGAAGAGGGTATGTTCCCACGGCTACTGCAGCAACTCTTGCTCCATTACCGATGCGTAGGATCATGTCTCCATCCCTCAGCCTCCTGCTATCCTCAAGACCCTGCATGAAAGTGCACAGATGAGCACTAGAACCAGAGTCAAGCACCCAACTGGATGCAGAAGAAATCCGTAAGGTTAGACTCAATAACGAGCATACCTCCAGAAGGACCTTCCTTCTTGTTCTTCAGGGTGGCCAGGTAAGTAGGGCAGTTCCGCTTCCAATGGCCGTCGCTGTTGCAATGGAAACACTTTCCTTTGATAGCGGCCTTCTTCTTCGGCTCTGCCTTCTTCTTCTTTGCTCCTTCCACCTTTTGCTTTTTCACAGACTTCTTTTTCTTTCCATAAGACTTTCTTTTGGAAGAAGTCCATTCCATAGCAAGAACTGAGCCTTTAGAACCTTTCATAGAAAGCTCAGCGGTGAACCAGCATATTCATTAATTCGGCCAAGGAATTTTGAAGTTTATGCATGTGGTAATTCATGATGAATTGCCCATATGCATCAGTCAAGGATTGCAGAATAATATCGTTCTGCAGATCCAAGTCTAACTTCACACCGAGCTTCTCAAGCTCTTCCATGTCCTTGATCATTGTCAGACAGTGATCTTGGACTGACTGCCCATCACGCATCTTAGCCTTAAAAAGTCATTTCGTGACTTGATACTTTGGCTGCGCGACTCTGTTCACCAAACATCTCCTGCAGGTGAGCCAACATTTGGCGAGCAGTCCCGATATCTTCATGTTGGCGCTGGAGCTCATCAGACATCGAGCCCAACATGTAATATCTGGCCTTATTATCTTCGTCTATCCATTTTTTCCAGAGACGCTCTCTGTTCAATAGATGGACGGGCTGGTAAGGTGGGAGGGTCCTGGTCCAATAACATGGGTTAACTTCTCGAAATCCCAAAATGAATTTTGTAGTTCCTGAGCCAATCTTTATAATTGGGTCCAGTCAGTCTATGTGTGTCCAGGATACGTGCCAATGGGTTGGACGCAGACATTTTTCTATAGAGAGTCAAAGATTCTAGTTAGATACTGTAATTTTGACTTGACCAATTTGTTTAGAAATTTTATTTTTAAACAAATTAGCTCCCACTATTTTCTCGGATCCCTACACTCCCTCTGTAGAGATGCGAAAATCTCCATGATTAATGATTTCTAGTGGGTGGTGCGGTCTCACCAACTGACTCATCACCTCACCTAACAGTTATTGGTGATGGGTTAGCCAATGAGTGAACAACTCTTGTTCAATGATTCTCTAATCATGGTGCACCCAAACTTGGTCTCTAATTCATGAATCTCACCGTATCCAAAATATTGATCCACTCCTTAGTTAAGTCAGACCCACCATTTGCATAGACTGGATTCCTAATTGAGTCTCTCACCGTATCCAAAATATTGAGCCCAACTCATCCTCCAGCCCATAGCATCCAATGCCTAATAGACATGGTTGCATCTTTTCGGTGCAACTGAGCCACTGTATCCAGCCGAGAACAATCAACCCTAGGAAGGGCCCGCACATCTACAATGGTGGAAGACCTCAGACTTAATCTTTTCTTAGGAAGAATTGATTCAGGTCTCATTAAACTAGACTTGTCATAGTCATAACAATTATGACTAACCTAGTGGCATGGGTTAGCTCGGATTATGGACCACCTCAAATCAGATCTAAGGCGATAGATATGGCTAGGTAAGTGAGACTGGTAGAAGAGATATGCCATTAACTCATACAAGAACGCACTCAAGTCGAGTAGCTCCCAATTAAAAACTGGTCGGTCGTATGTGCCAAACTTATCTTAGACACCAAATTGTTGAGTCAGAACCAATTAGGTTAGCCTACAATCCATACTCTAACCTCTGAGCCTAATTAGGTCTTGCTTGATCATGTCTCTATCCCTCAAGATCCTGCTATCCTCAAGATCCTGCATGAAAGTACACAAATGAGCACTAGAACCAGAGTCAAGCACCCAACTGGATGTAGAAGAAATCGTAAGGTTAGACTCAATAACGAGCATACCTCCAGAAGAACCTTCCTTCTTGTTCTTCAGGATGGCCAGGTAAGTAGGGCAGTTTCACTTCCAGTGGCTGTCGCTATTGTAATGGAAACACTTTCCTTTGGCAGCGGCTTTCATCTTTGGCTCTGCCTTCTTTTTCTTTCCTCCTTCCTCCTTCTGCTTTTTCACAGACTTCTTTTTCTTTCCATAAAACTTTTTTTTGGAAGAAGTCTGTTTCATAGCAAGAACTGAGCCTTTAGAACCTTTCATAGAAAGCTCAGCAGTGACCAGCATATTCATTAATGCGGCCAAGGAATTTTGAAGTTTATGCATGTGGTAATTTATGATGAATTACCCATATGCATCAGTCAAGGATTGCAGGATAATATCATTCTGCAGATCCAAGTCTAACTTCACACCGAGCTTCTCAAGCTCTTTCATGTCCTTGGTCATCATCAGATAGTGATCTTGGACTGACTACCCATCATGCATCTTAGCCTTAAAAAGTCATTTCGTGACTTAATACTTGGCTGTGCGACTCTGTTCACCAAACATCTCCTGTAGGTGAGCCAATATTTGGCGAATAGTCTCGATATCTTCATGTTGGTGCTGGAGCTCATCAGACATCGAGCCCAACATGTAATATCTGGCTTATTATCTTCGTCTATCCATTTTTTCAGAGATGCTCTCTGTTTAGTGGATGGATGGGCTGGTAAGGTGGGAGGGTCCTGGTCCAATACATTTATTAACTTCTCAGAACCCAAAATAATTTTATAGTTCCTGAGCCAATCTTTATAATTGGATCCGATCATTCTATCTATATCTAGGATATGTGCTAATGGGTTGGACGCAGACATTTTCCTACAGAGAGTCAAAGATTCTACTTAGATATTGTAATTATGACTTGATAAATTTGTTTAGGAATTTTATTTTTTTTAAATAAATTAGCTTCCACTATTTTCTCGGATCCCTACACTCCCTCTATAGAGATGCGAAAATCTTCATGATTAATGATTTCTAGTGGGTGGTGCGGTCTCACCAACTGACTCATCACCTCACCTAATAGTTATTGGTGATGGGTTAGCCAATGAGTGAACAACTCTTGTTCAATGATTCTCTAATCATGGTGCACCCAAACTTGATCTCTAATTCATGAATCTCACCGTATCCGAAATATTGATCCACTCCTTAGTTAAGTCAGACCCACCATTTGCACAGACTGGATTCCTAATTGAGTCTCTCACCGTATCCGAAATATTGAGCCCAACTCATCCTCCAGCCCATAGCATCCAATGCCTAATAGACATGGTTGCATCTTCTCGGTGCAACTGAGCCACTGTATCCAGTCGAGAACAATCAACCCCGAAAAGGGCCCGCACATCTACAATGGTGGAAGACCTCAGACTTAATCTTTTCTTAGGAAGAATTGATTCAGGTCTCATTAAACTAGACTTGTCATAGTCATAACAATTATGACTAACCTAGTGGCATGGGTTAGCTCGGATTATTGACCACCTCAAATCAGAACTAGGTCAACAGATATGGCCAGGTAAGTGAGACCGGTGGAAGGGATATGCCATTAACTCGTACAAGAACGCATTCAGATCGAGTAGCTTCCAATTAAAAATCAGTCGGTCGTATGTGCCAAACTTACCTTAGACACCAAATTATTGAGCCAGAACCAATTGGGTTAGCCTACAATCCAGACTCTAACCTCTGAGCCTAATTAGGTCTTGCTTGATCGTGACTCGATCTTGACCCAGACTTAATCCTATTAGGCTGGTCAATTTAAGCATTGTTGATCCCATCTAACCAACTCTTGATTCGGTTTGATCAACCGCTTAGACCTAATTGAGCTACCCAAGCCCGAACCCAGTATTATGAATATGTCTTAGATCTAAAATTCTCAATTTTAGATCTAATTAATATTTCATAATCTTAATTCTTAATTAAGTAGGGTTCATAAACAAAATATGCATAATAAATCCTAGGATTTCAGGATCTAGGGTTTTGCAGAAAGTAAGTTTTGGATTTCTGATTAAGGACGAACGCGCAGCACCCCTACACGTCATAAGAACACCCCATCGGATGGAAGGAGAGGGCCTTTAAACCCTTCTTCATTCTTATGATCCGGACGGCCAAGAGGAACGCCTTAATCAGGAACATGTAATACTACAAAATAGTTTTAGATCTATATCATATATCTCATATACAAATTAGATCTAATCATGGCATATTTTGCATACATCTCATGTATCGAATCATGCATATTTTTAGATCTAAATTATCTCATAATAATCTAAAAAATTAGATTTAAATTGATCTTATCAAAATAAACTCTAATCTAGACAACTATGTAGAACTATTCTACAACTAGTCTAGACATGCATCAATCATATCTCATATGATGTTTAAAATTAAATAATTTTTATTTACTATTTTTTAGATATTATTATAATAATTATAATATTAAAAAATAGTAAATAAATAGATCTAAAATATGATTTAATCAAATTAAATTAAAAACATGCAAGACTATTCTATAGAACTATTCTATTTTAGAACTAGTCATGCATATTTTCTAATCTTAGATCCAAATCATTTAATTTTAATTTTTTCTAATTTTAGATCTGATCACATCTCATGTGACATCTAAAATCACTTATTTTTTTAATTAAAATAAATTTAAAATTAGATCTAAATACTTTAGAACCTTGGCTCTGATACCAGTTGAAGAAAAATTCTGATTTTTCGGACCAGATTCGTTCAGATCTGATCGAATCAAGAGATATATTTCAAAAATTTTTCTTCTTAATCTAGATTAGATCTAAAATATTTTAGATCTGATCTTTATTATTCTAATAATTAAAATAAATTTAGATAAATTAAATCAAATTTAATTTATCCTTGATGTAGGGTAATCCTATTACCCATTGATGATCCTGTAAGCAGCGGAAGGTTCTGGATCTAGCCATGCAAGTGCCTGGCCTCTATCCGGTATCCACTCGGATTGGATCTGAGATCCTCTTCTTCTCTATCACATCTCCAAAAATTAGATCTGAATCTGATTTGGAGGATCTTCAAAACACCTTTCGAAGATCAGCAGTTGTCCTTTGCAGCAGCGCAGCCTTCTAGCTTTCTATCGCCTTTCTCTCATCTGGATTGCACCAACTAAGATCCCAAACTACTTTGGATGTGGAGAGGAGAGGGAGAAGATGGGCTTGGCATGGAGGAGGAAGAGAGAGGCAGCCTTGGGGCATGGGAATTTCATTGATTCTCTTTGAGTTGGGCGCAGGGTCTTATTTATAGACTATGCGTGATCCAACTCCTCTTCTTCCCAACCAATCACAACCCTTTGTGAAATCAGATCTAAATCTGATTGGTGGGAATAGAGTCCCTTGGATTCCTCCTTAGATGGCACCTAAGACCAGTCAAACTTGGTTCTTAGGAGAAGTCTAATTGGAATCCAAAAAGGAGATGGAGTCCCTGTCCAACAGGGACTCCTGGGCGCCTCCAGCTTGGGCACACGCCAAGGGTGGCGTGCGCCCTCCTCCTTGCCAGGTTCTGGCAGGGGGACAAGCCCCCACCAGCTCTCCAATAGGTGCATGACATATGGACAGAAGTCAAAGTATCAATGGTCAACATTTGACCAGTCAAAGGTCAACTTTTGACCAAAGTCAAAGGATGAGAAATGGCAGGTGACCAAAAATGGCAGGTATTATCTTACAAAATAAGACAACCTTTTCTGACTTGGACAGGCTCCAGTCAGACCAAGTGAAGGCCTCTGATCAAGCACAAACTCCTTTGGCTCAGTCAGGACAACTATTTATGATAGTAAAAGAAGAACGTTAGGTTCAATCGAGTGCTAGCACGATTTTCTTGAACCTAATTGAATCTCATTCAGATCAATTGAACTAGATCAGTTCAATTGATGATCACCAGATTCAAACCCTTGTTTGTGTGATCCAGTTAGGTTCAGTTCTGTATGGTAATGGGATATGTCATGATCTCTATCATCGACATCATCGAAACTCCTTTCGATGGATCAGAACTCTTTCTGATTCGAACAGCTAGAATGATCGATCATCTAAATCATTCTAATTGCTCCCAAAATCCACCAGTGACACCTAGCAGTATATGGTGGCAACCCATCAGAGCTGAATGTGAACCTCTTGGTGCAGCTACCTGTGTGATTAAGTTCTTCTATCTTGAGCCCCGATCAGATTAGGGTTAAGGTGAACTCGTCAAACCCTAGTTTCTGTCATATGATGTAATCATTCGATTCAAGTCCGATGTGAAAATCTAAATAGAAACTCTTTCTATTATTTCACTCTGCCATGGCCATGGGCTTCTGGACTTGATTCTCATGATCATCATAGGGCTGCTCCTCTACCACCGAGGTAGATAGATTCCATCTTGATGCAATCCAGTTCCTACAATGAACATGCTATAGCCAACATACACCTCAGGATTCCATTGTATGGCTAGGAGATCCGAGTTATGGTGTAGTCAAACTATAACACCCTCAAGGTGAACTGCCGATGCACCTCAGGTCAAAGAACCAGACACACCACTGCAGCATCGAGTCAGTCATTGACGAGAAGGTAGACTTCCTAATGACTACTCGAGGTGGTCACGCTCAGTGCCCTCGTTCTCTAACGAGTACCTGTACTCTCGCTCTGGTGTCTCCACACCGTAGACTCAAGACTCATCTACTAAAGAGAAGCGATTGTACACCAACCTTTCGAATCAATCACCATACTCGTGATGATCCTATGGTCGGGAGTACTTTATGAGTTAATAATGATTATTCATATCTTAAATTTTCAACTCTTGAAAATATGAATTATCATTACCATTAACTCAAAGAATGTATCATAGACACTAAATACACATATGTGATAGAAAATAATCCATTTTATTGATTATAGTTAAAATTACAATTTTGCCCCTAGAAGTGTATTACTAGTGTCAATCAATTTTGGCTTCTAGGGCACATATATCTAACACTTAGGATTTGGCTTATGTAGTTGACTGGTTGCAACACTTTTGCCTCTTCTTTGATCAGGATTGCTGCTAGCATCGTAGGGAAGACCGCGAGGTAGAGAAATAGCTCCTCTTTGGATTTGGATTTGGCTAGTAGGGGAGGGGAGCCGAGGTAGTTCTTGAGCTCGTCGAATGCCTTTTAGCATTCCTAAGTCTAGTCAAAATCTTTCAGTTTCTTGAGGATTTGGAAGAAGGGCATGCAGCGCTCGACCGACCTTGAGACAAAATGATTCAAAGATGCCATCTTTCCGATCAGGCACTGAACTTCTTTGATAGACTTTGGAGCGGTCATCTTCTGGATAGCTCGAATCTTCTCTGGGTTGGCCTCAATCCCTCATCTCAAGACCATGAACTTCAAAAATTTTTCTAAGGCTACCCCAAAGGCATACTTAGTTGGATTCAGCTTCATCTTATATTTTCTGAGCACATCGAAAGCCTCTTTAAGAATGGCAATATGATTGATAGACATTTAGCTTTTGACCAGCATGTCATCGACGTAAACCTCCATATTGCAGCCGATCTGCGCCTTGAAGATTTTATTGACCAAGCGTTGATAAGTCGCACCTGCATTCTTAAGCCCAAAGGGCATGACCCTATAACAGTAAAGACTATGGTTAGTAATAAAAGTAGTCTTCTCCTCATTCTCTGGTGCCATCCGAGTTTGGTTGTAGCCAGAGAAGACATCCATGAAGGTGAGGAGCTCGTAGCTTGAAGTTGTATCTACCAGTTGGTCGATTCTAGACAAAGGATAGCTGTCTTTTGGGCAGGCCTTATTCAGCTTCTTAAAGTCGATGCATATCCTCCACTTACCGTTGGTCTTCTTGACCAGGACCACGTTAGAGACCCAAGTCAAATAGCTAACTTCTCAAATAAATCCGGCATTAAGAAGCTTGTCAACTTCTTCTGCTATTGCCTTCTACCTTTCTAGTGCATGACCCTGAACTCTTTCTTTCATTGATCGATGCTTGAGATCAACGGCCAACCAATGTTCCATAACTTCGGCATCAATCCTAGGCATATCCATCAGAACCCAGGCAAAGATGTCGAGATTCCTCCATAAAATGGCAATGAGCTACTCTCGAACTTCATCTTCCAGATTATAGCCAATTTGCACCATATGCTCTGCATTTCCATCATTCAGGAGGATGGTCACAAGATATTCTATGGGCTCGCCTCGTTCTTTGGTAAGATCATCACGAACATCATGTCCGTCAACTAGATAGGGGTCAAGTTGAGTGCCATTTTGTAAAGCGATAGAGTAGCAGTGCAGGGCTAATGCTTGATCGCCTCTGATTTCACCTATTTCGATGTTTGTTGGGAATTTTATCTTCAGATAATAGATTGACACCATGGCTCATAGTGCATTCAGACCAAGTCAGCTGAGGATTGCATTATAAGCAAAGGAGGCTTTCACCACCAAAAAGTCGACCCACGCCTTAGCCTGCTTTGGATATTGTCCTGCAGTCACAGCTAGAGCTATCATTCCCTCCACTAGTATAGTATCGCCAGTGAAGCCGACCAACGGAGAGCTCATGGGTTCTTAGCAATTATCGAGTATGGACATTTTAGAGAAAGCATCATAATGTAGAAATTCAGCAGGACTTTCATTATCTACCAAAATGCGGCATACATCATAATCAGCAATGTTTAAAGAGATTACAACCTCATTGTTGTGCAAGAATTGGACTCCTCGGGCATCCTCATTGGTGAAAGTGATGGACTCAGTCCTCTACCTCTTCTCAGGCTCTGTCGATCTGCTAGCCTCTCCATGCCGAAGTTCCTCAGAGATGGTGTTAATGATGCCAATCGGGGGCTGATCTTCTTGCTGCTCCTTGCCCCTCGATGGTTCTGACGATGGAAGTGCTCTCGATTGATCCTCCCATCCTTCCAATCGACGTTGTAGGAACCGACCAAGCCTACTGTGCCTGATGAGCTTCTCGATCTAGTCTTGGAGTTGGAAGCACTCTTCTATATCATGACTATGATCACGATGGTAGAAGCAAAACTTGCAAGGATTGCGTTTGCCAGAGTAAGTGCACATCCTTTCCAGTCTCAGTAGTTGCTCCCTGATCTCCATCAGTACTTAGATTTTTGGAGCATTGAGAGGGGCATAGTTATGGAATCTTCTGAAGGGAGTGCTCCATCATGCCCTTCTATCCAGGCTTCTTCGCCTCTGGGCTTGGGTAGGAGTTTAGGCCTGCTTACGCTCTAGAGGAGTTCGAAAGCGTGGCCGAGATCTGCTCGATTTTCCTTCAGTCATGGGCACATTCGGTTCACCCACTTGCCGCTCTTGGATGGCTTCATTATCCTTGGCCTTAAAGGCCTCCTCATCTCAGGCATAACCTTCAGCCCGAGCCAGCATATTGATAAAGTTCCTGGGGTACTTCTTATTTAGGAAGAATAGCAAATCATTCTTCTGAAGGCCATCCTTAAGTGCGACAATTGCAATAGACTGATCTAGGTTCTAGACCTCCAATGCAGTGGCATTAAATTGGATGACATAAGCTCGGATAGATTTTTTCTCCTTCTGCTTGATATTCATCAGGAAATCTAAAGCCCGACGCGGACATTGACTACTAATAAAATAAGCCATAAATTGATGGCTCATTTGATCGAAGAAAAAGATGGTACTCGGCTTAAGGGTTGAATACCAGTTCGTGGTGGCTCCCTGGTGTGCTGCATCATACTGGCTGCCATGAGTGATGAGTTCCATCGTAAATTTGAGACAGCTCAGCCAAAGGACATGCTTCAAGTGTTGGAGAATTTCTTTGGCACACTCGATGATGTGGAGAGGCATAAAACTAGTTGTGCCATCTTCAATGCCAGAACGTAGGATGGGGTCTCTATCACTGATCATGTATTTTACATGATCGAGCTGATAGAGCAATTGAGCAAGCTCGACTTTTCCTTGCATAAATAGCTTGGGAAGGATAAAATACTGAACTCATTGCCTAAGTCCTTTTTTCCATTCCTTACTCATTTTAGAATGACAAAACCTGAAGTAGACTACCATGGGTTACTGGGGTTGCTTCAGAACTTTGAGAAGGATCACCAACTCCATAAGAAGTTGGTGAACTTAGTGGGAAGATCAACTTCTAGTTCTCGACCCTTTAGGAAAGAAAAGGAGAACAAAAAGAAGAAAGCTAAGAAGGTGCAAGTTCAGGCTAAGATATCTGTGCAGGATCAGAATAGGAAGATCAAGCTCAATAAGCATCAAGCTAAATGCTTCTTTTATAAGAAGTGGGGGTACTGAAAGAGGAACTGTCCTCAATACATTGCCTCTCTAGATCTGAATAGGCAGAAAAAGAAGCAAGCCATTGCTGGACAAGGTATTTATATGATAACTCCTTGTAATTTTTTTATTTATGATATTACTGACTGGGTATTGGATACCGATAGCCCTTACCATATTTGCAATTTGTTACAGGGATTGTAGGTTAATAGTAGGTTCAAGCAAGGTGAAAGGTTCCTGAACATTGAAGATGGAAGATCAGTTTCAGTTCTAGCTTTAAAAATTTTGAAACTTTTATTTGAGTCCCATACCATTATTTTTAGTGATTGTCATTTCTATCCTAGTTTCTTTTAGAATGTTATTTCTGTAGGCCTTCTAGCCAAAAATAATTATAAAATTTTAATAAAGAAATAAATTTGTCATATCATTATGAATGATTTTACTACTTTCGATGGACATTTGAATAGTGATGTGTATATGCTATCACAACCTGTTAACGTAGTCTATTCAACTAGCAAGCATCCTATATTAGATAGTATATCATATATCTATTTATGGAACTATAGGCTAGGTCATATAAACAAGAATAGGATAAATTGGTTGACTTAAGAGAAAATCCTTGAAGTCAGTGATTGTGAATCACTTTCAACCTGTGAGTCCTATCTTTTTAGAAAAATGATCAAGTCTCCTTTTACTGAAAAAGATGAAAAAGCCACTGAGCTCTTAGGTCTAGTACATACTGATGTATGTAGATCAATGAGCACAAGTGTCAGATGATCTATCCAGATCAATGAGCACACTGATGGATATTTCTAGTTCATTATTTTCACAGATGATCTATCCAGATATGGATATGTCTATCTAATAAAATATAAGTCAAATTCATTTGAAATGTTCAAATTATTCCAAAGTAAAGTAGAAAAATAAACTGAAAAGAGTATTAAAACTCTTCGGTCTGATCGAGGAGGGGAATATCTTTTCGATGAATTTTTCACATATCTAGGAGAGAATGGGATTCTCTCCTAATAGACTAATCCAAGAACACCACAGCATAATATTGTATCTTAATGGAGGAATTAGACTCTGTTAGACATGGTCCGATCCATGATGGATTTTGCCAACTTGTCGATATTCTTCTGAAGATATGCACTTGAATCGACTTGTTATCTATTAAATAGAGTTTCAAGTAAGTCTGTTGTTAAGACTCCATATGAGATATGGATAGGATGTAAGCCAGTACTTTCATACCTTAGGATTTGGGGGTGCCCGGCTTATATCAAATGATTAGTTACAGATAAACTTGGACCTAGTTCTAACAAGTGCATATTTATAGGACACCTAAAAGAGACCAAAAGATACTATTTCTACCATGCTAATGAACAAAATGTGTTCGTCAGCCTTAAGGCAATCTTTTTGAAAAAAATGTTCCTTAGTGAAGGAACTGTTGCTTCTAAGGTTGAATTTGATGAAGTTCAACATATAGAAAGCTGACACATGTAGCTGAACCTGAGTCAAATTTGATTAAATCAGATCCAGAGTGTAGTGTACCTACACCATTAAGATAATCTGGTAGAGTACTGCATCATCCAAATAGATACTATGGTTTCATGATCCAAAATGGTGATCCTATCAAACTCGATGAGAATGATGAGGATCCAATCACTTATATGAATGCTAGACAATGATCCAATTTTGAGAAATGGCTTGAGGCCATGAAATCCAAAATGGAGTCTATGAAGGTCAATAATATATGGACATTGGTTGACCCACTCGAAGAGGTTAAACCCATTGGGTGTAAATAAATCTTCAAAAAAAAAAAAAGCACAGACAAAAAGATGGAGACCTATAAAGCCTATCTGATTGCCAAGAGGTATCATCAACATTATGGTATTGACTATGAGGAAACGTTCTCCCTTGTGGCAATGCTCAAATCCACTTAGATAATGCTTGCGATAGCTGCTCATCTGGACTATGAGATCTGGCAGATGGATGTGAAGACAGCTTTTCTAAATGGAGAGCTGATCAAAAAGGTGTATATGATACAACCTAAAGAGTTCACATCCATAGATGAGTCTAAGGTGTGCAAGCTTCAGAGATCCATTTATGGATTGAAGCAGGCATCTCGGAGTTGGAACATACATTTTGATAAGATGATCAAAACGTATGGCTTTATTAAGAATGGAGAAGAGCCCTGCATTTACAAATAGGCAAATGATCCAGCAGTAGTATTTCTTGTATTATACGTGGATGACATTCTCTTAATCGAAAATAACATTTTCGTACTGCAGAAAATAAAAGTCTAGTTATCATCATAGGTTCTTCATGAAGGACTTGGGTGAAGTATCCTATATCCTAGGGATGAAGATCTATAGGGATAGATCTAAAAGGATGCTTTGGTCATCTCGGTCCACGTACATAGATATTGTGCTGAAGAGATTCAGTATGGAGAATTCCAAAAAAGGCTATCTCCTGATAGGCCATGGAATTTTTTTCTCTAAGAAGGATTATCTGACAACTCCTAAAGAGAGAGAGCGTATGAGTAGAGTCCCATATGCTTTGATAGAGGGATCTATCATGTACGCCATGATATGTACAAGAATAAATGTGGCATACTCACTAGGTGTAGTGAGTAGATACCAATCTGACCCTGATGAAAACCATTGGAATGTGGTTAAAACCATCCTTAAGTATTTAAAAAATACTAAAGACTAATGGTTGGTTTATGGCGAGTCAAATCTAAAACTTATGGTGTTTATAGACTCTAGCTTTCAATCTGACCATGATGACACTAGAAGCATGTCGGGATATATCTTTGCTCTAAATGATGGAGCCATCTGCTGGAAGAGTTTCAAGCAGCATACTGTGGTAAACTCTATTTGCGAAGCAGAGCTACATCAGATGCCATGAAGAAAGCTGTGTGACTAAGGAAGTTTATCACCGAGCTTGGAGTAGCATCCTTCCTAGATGGTCCGGTCCTACTCTACTACGACAGCACTGGTGCCATAGCTTAGGCGAAGAAACCAAATACACACCAGTAGATGAAGCACATCCTACGCTGCTTCCATCTGGTCTAGGAGATCGTGGATTGAGGTGATGTCAATCTTCAGAAGATTAATAAAAAGAAGAACCTAGCCGACCCCTTCACTAAAGTCCTAGCGATAATGGAGTTTGACAACCACAAGTTGAAGATGGGTATTAGATACTGTGCCGAGTGGCTTTAGGATAAGTGGGTATTGTTAGAAAATATGTTCCAAAGCCAATCATCAGTCTGTTGATGGTTGTACTACATTGTATCTATAATTGATTCAGTAACAAAAAAAATATATATTTGGTATTTTTCATTATAAAGTATTCATCTTCTAATAAACTTCATTATTGTGATGAAGTCCTTAGGACTATTTAGCTTTGATAAAAAGAGGATTTATCGATTAGTCCTTAAATCTATTCACGACCAAATGATAGGTTATTAATTAAGACGATAGCATCTATCAAGAATATGTCACTATATGCCATATAGGTTGGTTATCCTCTTAACCAAGGAGTGTGGAGACACTGGTATTACATGTAGGTGAGATGTATGGATACAACATCATCGAATGTGACCAGCTTCAAAGCATTCTGCTGTCAAGAATGTCTCTAATGAGATATAGGTATAAGTGTTCCTTAGACCTGAGATCATCTCAGTGACTTGCAAGCAACTCACTGTGCTTTGGTATCAGACTAACTAAATTACTAATTCAGTAATGGAAGGCTTTTGGGCATAGTCAAATACCTGCAAAGTCAGAGTGTGATCAAGATAGAATTGACCACTCTAAGAGTTAGAGAAGAATGTATCACTATATTTCAATATAGCAAAATCTTAGCCAGGATAATCCATCGTTGATATTTTAAAATACAATGTGGATAGTCTGATCAAAGTTGATAGTTGAACTTTATGGTGTCCTACGAGCATTTTGGTCAAGAAGATGAATTATACGGAAACTATATCTGCATGGATTCTAAGGATGTTGTTCTACATATTTGACCTATCCGACCATCAGGTACCATGCTAGATGGTTACTATGATTGGTATAGGAATCTATTCTCATACTATCAACTTAGCTTCGGACCTATGAGGTCACATACATTAAAACTCATGATCTGATCGGATGGTTGATCAATGATTAAGAATCGTTCTAAGATTAAATGGTCAATATGATTGATATTTAATCTAGTGCAAGTGTTATAGGAGGATCGATTAGCAATTAGATTACTAATTGACTTAATTTGATTAAGCTAGAGGATTGAGATTAAGTTTAATTAAATATAATTTAATTAGATTTAGTTTGTACTTGATTGGATAAAGTTCAAATGGCTTATTGGATAAGCCAAGTGCAAGAAAAAACTAGTCCTAGTTCAATTAAGACTTGGGTCAACCCAATTTTTTAATTTGATTAGAAAATTAAATCAAAATTAAATCTAATTTAATCTGATCCTTAATTGGGTTAGGGCCTAATTTAATTTGGTTGACTTGATTTTGATTTAATTTGGTTTGAGAAATCACTTTGACCAAGTCATACATGGAATCCTAGTAAAACTTGGATTCTACCTTACACCACCTTAGCCCCTCACGCCCCATGCCATTCTTTCTCTCTTATTTTGTGTGAAAAATACCTTTCTCCCAGCCTTGTCATGCACACACTCCTCTCCTCTCTTTCTCATAGGAAAATTAAGTGGTGGACCAAGTCAAAGATGGGAATTTGTTTTGGTTTCAAAACCTATGAGATAGTATTTTGAAAAACCAAAACTCTTCCTCCCTTTTGTGTCACCCTCCTCCATATTTTTTCTCTAATATTCTTGACAAAAAAGAGAAGATTTTGGGTGACATTTCTTTCTAGTCCCATGCCAAAACTTCTGGAGAAAGCGCCCAAGAGTTGGGCACCCCTTGACTTGCCTATTTTGGTCTTTTCTTGTGTTGTTTTTGTCGTAGACAAGGACTCCTCTTTTCTATATATTTAGGATGAATTTTGGCCTGAAATTTTCATAAAAAGTAGACCATCAAGAGTTCTTTGGGGTGTGTAAAAATTAGGGAGAGAGAGTCCTTGGGCATTGGGGTTCCATAGATGCCAAACTAGGTGTCTAGGTGAAAGAAAAGAGAAGAAGAAGAGGGTCTTCTTCTAGGGTTGCTGTGTTTACCTCTTCTCTTCCTCTTTCTTTGAGTTTTTTAAGAGTGTCTCATATCTAAAACCTCCTCAACTCCTTTTTCTCTTTGGAAGAGTCCAAATTCAGAAGATGAAAGTATCTGATCGACCATCAAAGAAGGATCAGCATAGTACTAGTAAACTGTGCTAATTTTCTACATCAGGACTTCTGATCATGATCATGGGCTCGTGCAGATGACTCCTAGAGGTCGGATGGGTGTGCAGCTTGCAACTTCATCCTCAAGCCCGGATCATGAAGTTAGAACATCTAACTTGCACAGATAATAGATCTAATCTATTATTTTCATACCTACATTAGATGTAGTGTATATATATGTATTGATGTGATCAACATGTTTTAGTTTCTTCTTTAGATTTTAATTTTTAATTTAATAACATACCATAATCATATAATAAATCTTAAATTTAAGATTTTTTTAATATTTAAAATTAATTTTAATTAATTTTTATCTTTTGCTGTCTGATCTTGAAAAAGTTTCAAGATCTAGTCCTAAAATTTTAGATCTGGTTCCAACATATCACACATCTATGAAAGCTATCCCATAGAAGAACCTTCGTTAGTACATCAATTGGATTCTCCTTGGTATAATCCTGCACCAGCTCCATCTCGTTATTCTCCATGAGCTCTCTAAAGGAAAAACCCTATTTTCCTACCATACGATCATTCAGATCTGAATCAAATATTTCTAAAATTTTCTAACATGATTCAATCAGATCTGAGAGTTTTCAAATCTAATTCTAATGATTGAATATTAAATATAAAATTAAAATTATATTAGATAATATTTTAGTACCTGATTGGATAATCTAATTATCCTATCGATGATCCTAATGCTCCTAAGATTCTGGATCGAGCCATGCACGTGCCTGGCCTCTACTAGAGTCCAGTCATGCTGGATCTGAAGGTACTCTCCTTCTGGATCTGATCTCTAAAAATCAAATCTTAGGTCCTTTTGTAGATCCTTCAAAACAACTTCTGAAAGATGCGTGTTCGTCTCACGAACTAGTTGTATCTTTTCCTGATTTTTTCGCTAATGGAACTTGGATCTTCTCTTGCTGCTTTGCCCAACCACTTGGGCATGGATAAGAGGGAGAGGAGGAAGATGAGGAGGCATGGACATGAATAAAGTGGTAGGGCTTCACCGTAGATTATTCAGATGCACAACGCATTTGCGTAGGGCCCCTTAAATAGACTAAAAATAGAGTCCCTTTGCTTGCAACTTTGAATAGGTCAAAGATGACATGCAGAAGGACTCCTTATCAGATCTTCATGCCCCACCCTCTTATTTTCATGATTTTATCACATAAAATCTAGATAGAAATGGTGTGGAGAAGAGGGAGAATGTTTCAGTAGCAAGTAACTCATCTCCAAAGACTTTGATCTCATCAAGTCACTTTGACCTTGTCAAATCTAATTTGATTGGGTCAAAGTCTTTATCCACTTGGGATGCACCCCTAGGAGATGTGTATCCTCTCCATGTCACACAAAAATCTAGGCATGCATGCCCCTAGAAATTCTCCAGGGAGTGCACGCCCCATGTCCCTTCTTTCTTACAATAGGGTCAACCTTTGATCTTTGTTCGAAACAGAAAATGGTAGGTAACAAGAATTGGCAGGTGTTATTTTAAAATTATCTAATTAATTAAGACAATCCTTTTCTGACCTAGACTAGCTCTAGTTAGAATTCTAGAGTGAGTCAAACTCATTCAAGATGAATCAAAAGGACTACAGAAGGAAAATAAAAGGCTCAATCATATGCTAGCACGATTTTCTTGAACTAAATTGGACCTAATCCAAATCAATCAAATTAGGTTAGCTTAATTAATCAAATCTAGATCCAAACTCTTATTTGTATGATCCAGTTAGGTTCAGCTCCATATGATAATGAGACATATCATAATCTCCATCATCGACATCATCGAAATATCTTTCGATGGATCAGAATTTTTCTGATTCATATAATTAGAATAATCGATCATCAAGATCATTCTAATTGCTTCCAAAATCCATCAATGACACCTAGTAGTATATAGTGACAACCTATTAGAACTAAAAGCAAACATCTCGGTGCAGCTACTTGTATGATTGGGTTCTTCTATCTTGAGCTCCGACAAGATTAGGATTAAGGTGAACTCGTCGAACCCAATATCTATCATATGAATTAATTATTCAATTTGAGTTCGATATGAAATCCTAATAGAAACTCTTTCTATCATCTTCACACTTCTATAGCCATGGGCTTATGTGAAGGGAAATCCTGATTTCCCGGTCCAGGTTCGTCCAGATCTGATTAGATCAAGAGATATATTTCAAAAATTTTCTCTTGATCTCAATCAGATCTTGATATATTTCAGATCTGATTCTTATTATTTTAATAAATAAAATAAAACAAGATAAATTAAATCAAATTCAATTTACCTGATTTGGGTAATCCTATTACCCTGTAGATGATCCTGATTGCAGCGGAAGGTTCTGGATCTTAGCCACGCAAGCGCCTGGCCTCTACCGGTATCCACTCGGGTTGGATCTGGAGATCCTCTTCTTCTCTATCACACCTCCAAAAATTAGATCTGGATCTGATCTGGAGGATCTTCAAAACTCTTTTGAAGATCAGCAGTCGTCCTTTGCAGCAGCGCAGCCTTCTTGCTTTTGATCGCCTTTCTTTGATCTGAATCGCACCAACCAAGGTCCAAAACTCCTTTTGGACGTGGAGAGCAAGGGGAGAAGAGACTATGGCATGGAGAAGGAGGGGAGAGGCAGCCTTGGGGCGTGGATCTAATATCATTCACTTTAAATCTGAGTTGGGCGCAGGGTCTTATTTATAGACTAGCTGTGATCCAACTCCTCTTCCTTCCCAACCAATCACAACCCTTTGTGAAATCAGATCTAAATCTGATTGGTTGGAATAGAGACCCCTGGATTCCTCCTTAGAGGGTGCCTAAGACCAGTCAAAGTTGGATTCTTAGTAGAACTCTAATTGGAATCCAAAAGGGAGATGGAGTCCTTGTCCAACAAGGACTCCTAGGCGCCTCCAACTTGGGCACACGCCTACCCTTGGCGTGCGCCCTTCTCCTTGCCAGGTTCTGGCAGGGGGACAGGCCCCCACCAGCTCTCCAATAGGTGCATGACATGTGGTCAAAAGTCAAAGTGTCAATGGTCAACGTTTGACCAGTCAAAGGTAGACTTTTGACCAAAGTCAAAGAACAAGAAATGGCAGGTGACCAAAAATGGCAGGTAATGTCTTACAAAATAAGACAACCTTTTCTGACTTGGACAACCTCCAGTCAGACCATATGAAGGCCTCTGATTGAGCACAAACTCCTTTGGCTCAGTCAGGACAACTTATTTATGATAGTAAAAGAAGAACGTTAGGTTCAATCGAGTGCTAGCACGATTTCCTTGAACCTAATTGAATCTCATTCAGATCAATTGAACTAGATCAGTTCAATTGATGATCACCAGATTCAAACCCTTGTTTGTGTGACCCAGTTAGGTTCAGTTCTGTATGGTAATGGGATATGTCATGATCTCTATCATCGACATCATCGAAACTCCTTTCGATGGATCAGAACTCTTCTGATTCGAACAGCTAGAATGATCGATCATCTAAATCATTCTAATTGCTCCCAAAATCCACCAGTGACACCTAGCAGTATATGGTGGCAACCCATCAGAGCTGAATGCGAACCTCTTGGTGCAGCTACCTGTGTGATTAAGTTCTTCTATCTTGAGCCCCGATCAGATTAGGGTTAAGGTGAACTCGTCAAACCCTAGTCTCTGTCATATGATGTAATCATTCGATTCGAGTCCAATGTGAAAATCTAAATAGAAACTCTTTCTATTATTTCACTCTACCATGGCCATGGGCTTCTGGACTTGATTCTCATGATCATCATAGGGCTGCTCCTCTACCACCGAGGTAGATAGATTCCATCTTGATGCAATCCAGTTCCTACAATGAACATGCTATAGCCAACATACACCTCAGGGTTCCATATGGCTAGGAGACCGAGTAATGGTGTAGTCAAACTATAACACCCTCAAGGTGAACTGCCGATGCATCTCAGGTCAAAGAACCAGACACACTACTGCAGCATCGAGTCAGTCATTGACGAGAAGGTAGACTCCCTAATGACTACTCGAGGTGGTCACGCTCAGTGCCCTCGTTCTCTAACGAGTACCTGTACTCTCGCTCCGGTGTCTCCACACCGTAGACTCAAGACTCATCTACTAAAGAGAAGCGATTGTACACCAACCTTCCGGATCAATCACCATCCTCGTGATGATCCTATGGTCGGGAGCATTTTATGAGTTAATAATGATTATTCATGTCTTAAATTTTCAACTCTTGAAAATATGAATTATCATTACCATTAACTCAAAGGATGTATCACAGACACTAAATACACATATGTGATAGAAAATAACCCATTTTATTGATTATAGTCAAAATTATAATTTTGCCCCTAGAAGTGTATTACAAGTGTCAGCCAATTCTGGCTTCTAGGGCACATATATCTAACAATCTCCCACTTGTCCTAAAGCCAATTGGCTACAAGTCTAAGTCCCATCTTCTCAAGGTGGGCTTCGATCTTCTGCTGGCCCAACGGCTTTGTAAGTGGGTCTGCCACATTATCTGCGGAGTTGACTCTCTTGACCTCAACGTAACCTTTCTCAAGGTAATCGCGGATGAGATGGTATCACCGTTTGCTAGGAACTCTTCCAGCACAAACAGTCTGCCAGATGTCGACTTTCGATCATCTATATCGGACATGAAGTCCGAGTCTGTGTATCCCTGGAACTTGGAGTTCTCCATTACCAAAGACCAACATCATATCCTTAGTTCTTCTCAAGTACTTAAGGATACATTTCACAGAAGTCCAGTGTTCTTCACCTGGATTTGACTGATATCTGCTTGTGACACTCACAGCATGGGCTATATCAGGTCGTGTACATAGCATGGCATACATGAGGCTCCCTATTGCAGAAGCATAAGGGATCTTGCTCATGCGTTCTATTTCCTCAGGTGTGCTGGGGCACATCTTCTTGGAAAGATGAATACCATGTCTGAAGGGTATTAATCCCCTCTTAGAGTTTTCCATACTAAACCTCTTTAGTACTTCCTCTATGTACATCTTCTGTGAAAGTCCTAGCATCCTATTCGGTCTATCCCTATAGACCTTAATTCCTAGAATAAAGGATGCTTCACCTAGGTCTTTCATGGAGAATTCCTTGGACAACCACATCTTGACTGATGTCAACATGGGAATATCATTCCCAATAAGGAGGATGTCATCCACGTACAATACGAGGAAGACAACAGCGCTCCCACTGACCCTTTTGAAAACACATGGTTCCTCTTCATTTTTGATGAAACCAAACTTTTTGATCACATCATTGAAACGAGTGTTCCAGCTCCGAGATGCTTGCTTAAGTCCATATATGGACCTTTGCAGCTTGCAAACCTTGTGATCAGTATCACTGGATGTGAAACCTAGCGGCTGTTCCATATAGATATCTTCCTCAAGATATCCATTTAGGAATGCCGTTTTCACGTCCATTTGCCATATTTCATAATCGAAATAGGCTGCAACAGCAAGCAATGTGCGGATGGATTTTAGCATAGCTACTGGGGAAAAGGTATCCTGATAGTCAATGCCTTCACGTTGACTATAACCTTTTGCCACCAGTCTAGCCTTGAATGTCTCCACATTCCCATCTGCACCAATCTTTCTCTTGAAGATCCATTTACACCCAATAGGTACTATACCTTCTGGTGGATCTACCAAGGTCCAGACTTGGTTTGAGTGCATCGAGTCAATTTCTGACTTCATTGCCTCTAAGCCATTTCTCGGAGTCGATATCTGATATCGCCTCGTTGTAGGTTTTGGGATCATCACCATGAGCACCATTACCTACGAGGAACATTTCCTCTACATCCTCTGAAATAATACCTAAGTATCTTTCAGGGGGATGGAAAACTCTTTCCGATCTACGAGGTGGAGGAGGTAGTGTTCTTATTGGCTCAACCTGATTTGGTTCCACTTGGTCCTTAGCTCGTTCTGCTTGTGAGACTTTCTCATCAAGCTTAATCTGCTTTCCAATGCCGCTATCTTGAATAAACTATTTTTCAAGAAAGATGGCATGTCGACTCACAATCACATTGTGGTCTTCTGGAATGTAGAAATAGTATCCTAATGACTCTTTAGGATATCCTATGAATCGAGCTCTAAAGGACCTAAACTCTAACTTGTCCGCTTGTTGTCTTTTGACATGAGCCGGACAACCCCAAATTCTGAGATGACTCAGACTTGGTTTCTTACCGTGCCATATCTCATACGGTGTGGTAGGAACGGTTTTAGAGGGAACCCTATTCAGTAGAATAGATTGAAGTTAACAATGAATGTCCCCAAAGAAAATCAGGGAGGTCTGTGAAGCTCATCATGGATCGAACCATATCCAATAGAGTCCGATTTCTCCGTTCTGAAACCCCGTTGAGTTGAGGTGTTCCTGGTGGAGTCCATTGAGAGACTATGCCATTTTCCTTAAGATAGTCTAGGAATTCCCGGCTAAGGTATTCACCTCCTCGATCTGATCGAAGAACCTTAATGGGTTTTCCAGTTTGTTTTTCTACTTCATGTCTGAATTCTTTGAACTTTTCAAAAGGCTTCAGACTTGTGTCTCATAAGATACACATACCCATACCTAGACAGATCATCGGTAAAGGTAATGAAGTAGACAAAATTGCCTCTAGCCGGCACATCAAATGGGCCGCACACATCAGTATGTACTAGGGCAAGGAGATCTGTGGCCCTCTCCCCATGTCCAACAAAAGGGAGTTTAGTCATTTTGCCTTGAAGACAAGATTCACAAGTTGGATATGACTCAAAAGTCAATGGACTCAATAGCCCATTTTTCTCCAATTTGTTGAATCCTATCTTCTGCTATATGACCTAATCTCAGGTGCCATAGATATCTGTCGTTTGGACTATCCCTAGGTCGTTTGGCATTCACGTTTTGCTCGATAGTTAAAATAGGTACATCAATATGTAGCTGATAAAGACCATTAATAAGGAAACCATTTGCAATTTTATTTCTTTCATAAAGAATGTTACAATGGTCCTTAAAGAAGGTGATCACATAACCTTCTTGTGCTAAGCATGAAACAGAAATCAAATTCCTGCTAGCTGCAGGCACATAATAACAGTCTTTTAAAACTAAGTCTAAACCAGATGGTAATCGCAGAGGGTATGTTCCCACGGCTACTGCAGCAACTCTTGCTCCATTACCGATGCGTAGGATCATGTCTCCATCCCTCAGCCTCCTGCTATCCTCAAGACCCTGCATAGAAGTGCACAGATGAGCACTAGAACCAGAGTCAAGCACCCAACTGGATGCAGAAGAAACCGTAAGGTTAGACTCAATAACGAGCATACCTCCAGAAGGACCGAGCAGTTCATCCCGATCGAGCTCAAACTTCCATTTTTCTCTCGAATCGTGGGCTTTCAACGAGCAACTCAGACCCCCAGACCGTCAGAGCCAACCTCAGACCTCTAGGAAGAAAAGATCGTGAAGTGCGATCCCGCCAATCCGGATGGGCCACCTTACCAACGGCAAGGTGGCTCTCGGTTATTTACAATTCCAGTTAGTCAAAACAAGGCTGTTTCAGAGTTGGGGATTTGGCTGCTCCGACGAGGCAGCCGCCTCTCGGGCCCCAGAGTCAAGGGAAGCTCGTCTCAAATTGGGGAAGGCCCGTACGAAGGGGTAGAGGTCGTCCGACCACCCGGGAAACCTATCGCCTAAGAGCTCGGAGACTAACGCTTCCCCGACCTTGGAACTCGAAAACCTGAGAATGTACCACCAATAGTTTCCCTCAATAAAATCCATTTCTGGATGGGAAATCTATGTGATGACAGGAAAAGAAGCAGTCAGGCCGCGTTTAGGAACAGGAGGAGAACCTGGGCGGTCCTAGCGTGAGCAAGTCGAAGGCCCCGTCCACAAAGGACGGAGGGAGGGAGAAGCGAGGACGACGTCCTCATGTGCCCCCACAGCCGGCTAGGAACAGGAGGAGAACCTCGTTCCTAGCGTGAGCAAAGTCGAAGGCCCCATCCACAAAGGACGGGATGGGGGAGAAGCAAGAGGACGACAGGTCTCATGTCCCCAAGCCGCTAGGAACAGGAGGAGAACACTCGTCTAGCGGTGAGGCAAAGTTGAAGGCCCCGTCCACAAAGGACGGGGATGGGGGAGAAGCGATGGACGGCGGGTCTCATGTGCCCCCACAGCCGGCTAGAACAGAGGAGAACCTCGTCATACCGGTGAGGCAAAGGTCGAAGGCAACCACAAAGGACGGGATGGGTGAGAAGCGAGGACGACGGTTTCCTCATGTGCTCCCCACAACCGGCTAGGAACAGGAGGAGAACCTCGTCCTAGCGTGAAGGCAAAGTCGAAGGCCCCATCCACAAAGGACGGATGGGGAGATGCGAGGACGACGGTCCTCATGTGCCTCACAGTCGGCTAGGAACAGGAGGAGAACCTCGGTCCATAGCGTTGAGCAAAGTCGAAGACCCCGTCCACGAAGGACGCGATGGGGGAGAGCTCGGACGACGGTCCGGATGTGCCCACAGCCCGTTTTTAGGGAACAACGAGGAGAACCTCGTACTAACGTGAGCAATGTTCGGGAATGCCTTAGCCACGAGTCTACGGGCAAACTTCACCTACAAGAAGACGGGATCTCCCCAAGCGGATTCATACCTCTGACTTGCAAAGAGGAGTCCTCCCCGAATCTCGACTTCAACTACAAAATAATTGTCGCCCCGAGGAGCTCAATCCGACTTCTCGCCACCGAAGGAGGCGAACTTACTTTCGGCTTCAACGTCCGGTCATCGACTTTTAGCCGGAAGACGAGTTCCATATCCAACTCCAAAACATCGACTAGAAGCATGAGGTTCTCCCCCAAGCCTCAGCTCAACTTTCAGCGTTCATCTTGGCATAAGGAGGATTGAGACCTCCCCGAAGCTTCAGATCGGAGCCTGCGAGACAAGACTTCGGCAGTGCCTTGTTTTGCGTACTCCCTTCCTTCAATTTTTTAAACTTCAGGAGTGGGGGGGCTACTGTTGGGGATAAATCCCGCTCTGCCGAAGCCCGGCCAACTGCTCAGCCCAAATTGTAACCTAGCTGCTGAAGAGCTTTCAGCGCCAGCGCCAGGCCGAGCCCCTAAACACAGGCCCGAACTTGCTTAGAGGCCGAAACTACCCTGCACCAAGGTCTCGGCCGAACTGCTTAGAGGTCCGAACCCTCCCTGCACAAGGTCCGGCCGAATTGCCTAGAGGACAAACTCCCACGCCAGCCGAACTTCCTGACGGGCCGAGGCTCCTTGGACTTCCAAGCTGGCTTGGACTTCTTCAGAGACGGACCTCCTCCAGGACGCCCGTTCAGGCATCCGAGGCTCCTCCCGGGATTTTCCCTTAAGCGAAACTTCCTTCGAACCGGACCCCAGGCGAGTCCATGCAGCCGAACTCCTTTCGGACCGACCCCAGGGGCGAGCCCAGCAAGCCCGGACCTCCTTCGGACCCCCACGGCCGGAGCTCCTTTCGGCCACGGCCGAAACTCCTTCGGACTTCCACAGCGAACTCCTTCGGACCGACCCCAGGCGGAAGTCCATGCAGCCGAACTCCTTTCGGACCGACCCCAGGCGAGCCCATGCAGCCGGATCCTTCGGACCCCACGGCGAGCTCCTTCGACCCACGGCCGAACTCCTTCGGACCCCACGGCCAAACTCCTTCGGACTATCCACGGCCGAACTTCCTTCGGACTTTCCACGGCGAACTCCTTCGGATCGACTCCAGGCGAGCCCTGCAGCCGAACTCCTTCGGACCGACCCTTAGGGCAAACCGGAACTCCCCAGCGAAGCCCTGGCCGAACCAACTAGCCAACCGAAGTTCCTTCAATTGGCCAGCGCGAGCTTCTTCGGGTCCTTTCTCAACGGGCCGAACTCTACAGATGGCTGACCCTTTAGCCAGACGAACTCCCCCAGGCTCCCCTTCGGCGAACTCTGTTTGCAAGTCGCCGAACTCCGTTGGGAATTGAACCGTCGCCTGCAGGCAAGACCGGACGGCGCCTTCCTTTCCGTACCGGACTCCATGCGAGCCACGGCTCGCCGGTAGGCTTTTCCCACGATCTACCGGACGATGCCTTCCTTCCGTTACCGGGACTCCCATGCAGGGGGGGGGGCCGACTACTCACCGGTATGGGGCTCCCACGGACCT
>QRFJ01001491.1:61711-87597 GCA_006176705.1 Cocos nucifera
ACCGGACGACGCCTTCCTCTCCGTACCGGACTCCATGCGGCCCATGGCTCGCCAGTACGGCTCCCACGATCTACCGGACGACGCCTTCCTCTCCGTACCAAACTCCATGCTGCCCGACGACTCTCTGCCAGACGGCACAGCCGTCACCATCAACTAAGCTCCGCTATAAAAGGACCCCTCCCGACATACTAAGGCTAAGCTCTCTGAACTCTCGACTCTCTAAGCTCTCCTCCACATCTCTAAGCTCCGGAACTCATTCCGAGCACTCCATTACTGTTGGCCGGAAACTAACTTGACCGTCGGAGGGTCCTGCCGGAGCCACCACCCCACCGGTTCTGGACGGGACTTCGTTTTGCAGGTCCCCGGCGGCGCCCAGCGGCCTCGATTGCGGCGACCTCCGACGGCGACGGATTTCTGCACCAACAGTTCCTATATACTAAATCTAATCCTGATGGTAGTCGAAGAGGATAGATTTCCATGGCCACAACAGCAACTCTTGCTCCATTCTCAATATGCAGGATCATCTCACCATCCCTCGATCTTCTGCTCTCCTCAAGATCCTGCATAGATGTGCACAAGTGAGCACTAGAACCAGAGTCAAGCAACCAACTAGATGTAGAAGAAATCATTAGATTAGATTTTATAACGAGCATACCATCAGAAGGACTCAGGCTGGTCAGGTATAGAGGGTAGTTCCACTACCAATGTCCATCGGTGTTGTAATAAAAATATTTTTCTTTATCCACTACCTTCTTCTTTGGCTCCGCCTTCTTCTTTCCTTCATTTGTCTTCTGCTTCTTCGCAAACTTCTTCTTCTTTTCAAAAGACTTTCTCTTGAAAGAAGTCCGCTCCACAGCAAGCACTGAGCCCTTTGAACCTTTCAAAAAAAGCTCAGCAGTAATCAGCATGTTCATCAATTCAGCTAAAATATATTGCAGCTTATGCATATGGAAGTTCATAATGAATTGCCCATATGCATTAGTCAAGGACTGCAAGATCACATCAATTTTTAAGTTCCTATCTAGCTTGACATCGAGCTTTTCAAGCTCTTCTAAGTCCTCGATCATCATCAGATAATGATCTTGGACTGACTGTCCATCATGCATTTAAGCCTTAAAAAGTCTTCTAGTGACTTGATACTTGGCTGCATGACTCTCTTCACAAACAACTCTTATAGGTGAGCCAATATTTGGTGAGCAGTCTTAATGTCCTCATATTGGTGTTGAAGCTCATCAGAGATCGAGTCCAACATGTAGTACCTAGCTTTATTATCCTCATCTATCCACTTTTTCAGAGACGCTCTTTGTTCAGTGAATAGATGGGCTGGTAAGGTGGGGGTTCCTGGTCCAATACATGAGTCAACTTTTTGGAACCTAAAATAATTTTATAATTTTGGAGCCAATGCTTGTAATTGGTTCGGTCAGTCTGTGGGTGTCCAGGATATAGCCCAATGGGTTAGACGCAGACATTTTTCTATAGAGAGTCAAAATTTTTAGTTAGATTTTATAATTAAACTGGACCAATTTATTTAGGGATTTCATTTTTAAACAAATTAGGCTCCCACTATTTTCTTGAATTCCTACACTCCCTTAGCATAGATGCAAAAATCTCTACAATCAATTGATTTCTAATGGATGGTGTGGTCCCATCGATTGGCTTACCATCTCACCTAATACTTATTGGTTATGGATTAAACGATGAGTGAATAATTCTTGTTCAATGATTCTCTAATCATGGTGCACCCAAACTTGATCTCTAATTCATAAAGCTCATCTTGCCTGGAATATTGCTCCACTCCTTAGTTAAGTCAGATCCATCATTTGGATGAATTAGATTTCTAATTGGGTTCCTTACTATATCTAGAATATTGAGCCCAATCCATCTTTCAACTCATAGCATCCAATGCCTAATAGATATGGTTGCATTTTTTTGGTTTAACTGAACCACTGTAACTAGCCAAGAACAATCAACCCCAGGAAGGGCCCACACATCTACAATGGTGGAAGATCTATGACTTAATATTTTCTTAGAGAGATTTGATTTAGGTCTCTTTAAACTTGACTTGATCTAGTCATAACAATTACCTAGTTGCATGGATTAGCTCGAATTGTTAGCCACCTCTAATCAGAACTGGGTCAACACAAATGGTCAGGTAAGTGAGACTGATGGAAGGGATATGCCATTAACTCGATAAGAATGTATTTAGGTCGAGTAGCTTCCAATTAAAAATCAGTCAGTCGAATCTACCAGACTTACCTTAGACACCAAATTATCGAATCAGAACCAATCAGATTAGCCTACAATCTAAGCTCGAACCATGGAGCCAAATTAGGTCTTGACTTGGTCAACCATATGTGAATGTGAGTCAACCTTGATCGAAACTTAATCATATTGGGCTGATCAATTCTAAGCACTCTTGATCTCACATAACCAACTCTTGATTCGATTTGATCAATCGTTAGACCAAATTGAACTACCCAAGCCCGAACCCAAATTTATGAAGGTATCTTAGATCTAAAAATTTCTAATTTTTAGATCTAATTTATTTCATAATCTTAATTCTTAATTAAGTTTAGATTCAATAATAGAAACATGCCAAAAATCTTAGGATTTCAGGATCTAGGATTTTGCAAAAAAGTAAGTTTTTTGATTTCTGATTAACAACAAAAGCGCAGCACCCCTACACGCCATAAGAGCACCCCATTGAATGAAAAGAGAGGGCCTTTAAATATTTCTTACTCTTATGACCGGATGGCCAAGAAAAATGCCTTAATCAAAAATAAATACTACACTACAAAATATTAAGATCTATAACATATATCAAATATAAAATCATAGATCTATTTATGCATGTTCTTTATACATCTCATGTTTCATTTATTAAATCATAAATGTATGCATTCAGATCTGATATATCACATATAATATGTAAAATATAAAATTTTAAATTGATCATATAAATATAAAATCTATTCTAGATAATTCATAGAACTATTCTTCAACTAGTCTAGACATGCATCTATCATATTTCATATGAATATTTAAATATTTAATTTTTTTTAGATCTAATTATAATATTTATAACATGATAAAAATAGAAACAAATGAATCTAAAAAATTTATTTTAATCATATTAAAAGAAAAAATTACACTAGACTACATATAGATCAATTCTACACCTAGTCTAGATATGTATCTCAAACATAATTGATATGAATCTAAATTTTTAATTTTTCTAATTTTAGATCTGATCATGTCTAATATGACATCTAAAATTCTTAATATCAATTCATAAATTAAAAGAAAAAAATAGATCTAAAATAGATTTGAAGAACTGCTAACGCAGATCTGATAACAGTTGAAGGAAAAATCCTATTTTTCCACCATAGGATTGTTCAGATCTGATCAAATCTGAATCAAATTTTTTTAAAATATTCTAACTTAATCTAATCAGACTTAAGAGTTGTCATATCTGATCCTAATGATTTGATATTAAATATAAAATTAAAATTATATCAGATATTATTTTAGTACCTGATTAGGTAATCTGATTACCCTGTCGATGATCCTGATCCTCCTGAGGTTCTAGATCAAGCCTTGCATGTGCCTAGTTTCTACTAGAGTCCACTTGGGCTAGATCTAAAGGTTCTCTCCTTCTGGATCTGATCTCCAAAAATTAAATCTTAAGTCCTTTTGTAGATCCTTCAAAACAAACTTCTAAAAGATGCATGTTCATCTCACGAACTAGTTGTATCTTTTTTTAATCTTTTTGCCAATGTAACTTGGATCTTCTTTCACTACTTTGCCCAACCACTTGGGCATAAAGAAGAGGGAGAAGAGGAAGATGAGGGAGCATGGAGACAAATTAAGTGGCATGGCTTTGCCATATGTTATTTAGATGCACAACAGGTTTGCGTAGGTCCCCTTAAATAGACGAAACATAATCCCTTTGCTTGCAACTTTGAACAGGTCAAAGATGATATGCAGAAGGACTCCTTATCAGCTCTCCCTACCCCACCCTCTTATTTTCATGATTTTGTTGCACAAAATCTAGACAGAAATGGCATGGAGAAGAGGGAGAATATTTGGGTAGCGCAAGCAACTCATCTCCAAAGACTTTGATCTCATCAAGTCACTTTGACCTAGTCAAATCTAATTTGATTGGGTCAAAGCCTTTATCCACTTGGGATGCATGCCTAGGGGGACGTGCATCCTCTTCATGTCGTATAAAAATCTAGGGACATGTGACCCTAGAAATTCTCTAGGGGTGCACACCCCCTATCCCTTCATTCTTACAATAGGGTTAACCTTTGATCCTTGTCCGAAATAGAAAATGACAGATAACAAAAATTGGTAGGTATTGTCTTAAAAACATCTGATGAATTAAGACAATCCTTTTCTGATCTGGACAAGTTCCAATCAAGGTTTCAAAGTGAGTTAAACTCATTCAAGATGAACCAAAAGGACTACAGAAAGAGAATGTTAGGTTCCATCGTGTTCTAGCACAATTTTCTTGAACCTAATTGGATCTAATCCAAATCAATCAAATTGGGCTAGCACAATTCATCACATCCAAATCCAATCCTTTATTTATGTGACTCAATTAGGTTTAGTTTCGTATGGCAATGAGATATGTCATGATCTCCATCATTAACATTATTGAAACATCTTTCGATGGATCAAAACATTTCTGATTCATACAATTAAAATGATCGATCATCAAGATCATTCTAATTGCTCCCAAAATACACCAGTGACACCTAGTAGTATATGGTGGCAACCCATCAGAACTAAAAGCGAACCTCTCGGTGTAGCTACTTGTATGATTGAGTTCTTCTATCTTGAGCCCCGACAAGATTAGGGTTAAGGTGAACTCGTCAAACTCGACATCTATTATATGAATTAATCATTCAATTCGAGTCTGATGTGAAATCCTAATAGAAACTCTTTCTATCATCTTCATGCTATCATGGCCATGGGCTTATGGACTCAATCTCATGATCATCATAGGGTAACTCTTCATCTACCAAGGTAGATAGAATCCTTATTGGTGTAATCCAATTCCTACATTGAACATGTTATACCCAACATACACCTCAAGATTCCGAATGGCTAGGAGATCAAGTTATGGTATAGTCAAACTATAACACTCTCAAGGTAAACTACCGATGCCCCTCAAATCAAAGAATTAGATACACTACTGCAGCATCAAGCCAGTCATCAATAAGAAGGTAGACTTCCTTATGACTGCTCAAGATGGTCACGCTCAGTGCCTTCATTCTCTAATCAGTATCTGTGCTCTCACTTTGGTGTCTCCACACCGTAGCATTAAGACTCATCTACTCTACGAAAGTGATCTTACACCAACCTTCCAAATCGATCACCATTCTTGTGATGATCCTACGATCAGGAGTAGTTTATGAGTTAATTATGAAAATTCATGTCTTAAATTTTTAACTCTTGAAAATATTAATTATCATTATCATTAACTTAAAGGATGTATCATAGACACTTTAAATATATACTATAATAAAAAATAACTCTTTTATTAATTTACAGTCAAAATTATAAAATTACAAAATTATCCTTAGAAGTGTATTATAAGTGTTTTAGCCAATCTAGCTTCTAGGGCACACATCAAACAGGTAATACCTGATATCGATGTGTTTTGTCCTCACATGGTAGACTGAGTTTTGAGCAAGTAACAGTGCACTATGGCTGTCATAGTGCACCTTAACGATCTTCTATGCAAGGCCCATATCCAACACCAATCCCTTCAGCCATAAAGCCTCTTTTGCAACTTCTATAATGCCGATGTACTCCGCCTTAGTGGTGGACAAGGCCGTTATGGGTTGCAAGCATGATCTCCATGAAATGGAACCTCCATTCGAGCAAAACATGAATCCTATCGTTGAATGCTGGGTGTCCATATCTCCACTAAAATTTGCATCCACAAACACCTCTATCAGCCCTTGAGCCTCCTTGGACATGTTGGAGAATCCCTCGGCACCTCCTTGCTGTCCATAGCTGATGTTGACTCTAACAGTACCTGCCAAGTACCTGAAGATACTCTTCAATGCTTACTAGTGCTTCCTATCAAACTGTGTCATGAATCTGCTCACCTGACTCATTGCGTGGGCTATGTCTAGCTTACAACACACTATGGTGCATATCAAACTTCCCACACCAACAATGCATGGGACTCTCTCCATATACCAAGCCTCCTCCTCAGTATGTGGCGACATATTCTTCAAAAGTCTGATGTTACTGACAAGTGGCAATGCTGCTGGTTTGGCTTCCTTCCTCCCAAATCTCTCCAAAACCTTTTGAATGTAACCATCTTGAGATAAATGCAACACCTTCTTATCCCAATCTACAAGGATTTCCATGCCTAAGATCTTCCTCATAGGCCCTAAATCCTTCATTTTGAACTCCCAAGACAATATAGCCTTCAATTCATGCACAACTCTCTTACTCTTGCATGCTATCAGTATGTCATCTACATATAAGAGTAAGAACACCCTAGACCTATCCTCTAGAGATTGAATATACACACAAGGATCAAATTCACACCTAAAAAGGCCGATGCTCCTCATGAAGATGTCGAAGCACTTGTACCACTGCCTCGACGACTAATTCAGCCCATATAATGACTTCTATAGCAAACACACCTTCCCTTCTATTCTAGGCTCTATGAACCCTGGTGGCTGCTCTATGAAGATACTCTCCTCTAGATATCCATAGAGAAATGCCATCTTGACATTCATCTGCTCTAACTCTAAGTCCTAAGCTGCAACGATGCTCAGCAGCATCCTGATAGACATATGTCTGACGACTGGAGAGAAAACATTGCTGATGTCGATGTCTTCCATCTGGAAGTATCTTTTGGCCACCAATCTTACTTTGTACCTAATACCTCCCTACTCCAAAAGCCCCTCCTTGCATTGGAAAATCCATTTGCATCCAATGAGCTTCTTCCCTTGTGGTGGCTACACCAAATACCATGTCTGATTCTTTTGGAGAGACTATATTTCCTCAGCCATAGCTTGAACCCACCTATCTCTGTCTTGACTCTCCATGGCCTCCTCATAGGTGTAAAGATCTTCATTCACTTTCACCAGGGTGTATGACACCAAATCTCCAAAGCCATATCGATATGGCTGTCGCATATTCCTCTTTTGCTTCTATAGTGAAACACCGATCTTGGTTCTTGATCCAGTTTGCTCCCACTGGACCTCCTAGTTTCTAACCCCCATTTTAGTCCTCTCCACCTGTAGATACTTGTTTGAAGAGTCCTCCACCTGAAACTCAAGTCCTCTTAGTGCTCTTACAAGTGAAAAAATAGAATAAGAGATTAGTTGACCAACTCTAACCTACTAGACCTTCTGCTACTCCAGCTGTCCTTCCATGCCACTTTGCCTATTGAGAGCTAAGTTTTCATCAAAGTCCACATCCCTACTTATGACAACCTTCTTCTCCAAGGGATCTCATAGCCAGTATCCCTTAATACCTCATGGATATTCAAGGAACACCATCTTCTTTATCTTGGCATCCAATTTGCTCCGCTCACCAACATCAATGTGCACAAATACAGTGCACCCAAACACGCTTAGATGGTTCAGATTTATACTTCTTCTAGACCATTTCTCCTATGAAATTCCTCTATCTAACTTGGTGTAAGGTGATCGATTCACCAGATAGTAGGCTACATCCATTGAATCTACCCAAAATACCTTAGGAAGCCTTGCTTGCAGCCTCATACATCTTTCTTTTTCCATAAGAGTCCTGTTCATTCTCTTGGCCACGCTATTTTGCTAAAGAGTCTTCTTTACTGAGAAGTATCTTTTAATGTCACACTCCTTACAGAAAACTTGAAACTCCATGCTTGTGTACTCCCTACCGTTATCAGACTGCAAACTCTTTACACTTCTCTCCTATTCCTTCTCCACCTTGGCCTTCCAAACTTTGAATTTGGTGAAGACTTTTGATTTCTCCCACATGAATTAGATCCAAATTTTTCTTGAGAAATCATGTATCAAGGTCATGAAATATCTTGCTCCATTTCTGGCTGAAATCGAAGTCGGCCCCCACACATCAATGTGAACAAGATCTAGTGGGGCTTCACTGCGAGCTGTGCTGACCGCAAACTAAACTCTTCTCTATTTTTTCATCTAGCATGGCTCACAAAGTTTTGAATCTCGTCCTCCAAGATCAGAGGTCAGTCCCTTTTTGCTTAATTCCTTCAGTCCTCTATCTTCCATGTGGCCCAAGTGATAATACCATAATCGATAAGCCACCCCCTAATCCTATACTGCTGCAGCTATATTGGATCCTTCGATCAACATAAATCTCTTCATCCTATAGAGGTTATTTTCTATCCTCCTATCCCTCATCACTATCATGGCTCCATTGGAGATATTCAATACTCCATTCCTAGTATGATTGCTGAAGCTATAGTGGCTCCACTTTAGGTAGCCTAATGACACAAGGTTCTTCTTCAGCTCTAGGATATGCTTCACATTCGTGAGAGTCTACACCATCCCGTCAAATATCCTTACCCTAATTATCCCAATACTAGTGATCTTACAAGGGTGATCATCCCCAAGTGTCATACTCCCCTCATCGATCTCAGTGTACATAGAAAATCAAGACTGGTTTGGGGTGTAGTGATGTGAACAGGCTGAATCTAGGGTCCAAACATCTGTGCTTTATCTGTAACCATCCAACACCACCAAGAGGTCATCCTCCACCTCCTAATAAAAAATTATACTCAGAGAATTAGATCCTCCATTTTCTCCTTTTAAATTCTTCAATAATGGGCAATCACATTGAAAATACCCAATCTCATTGCACTTATAACACTTTATCTATTTTCTGCCTTTTTGAGACTTTGATCATTCCCTTGATTTTTCTCTTACCCTTCTTCTTCTAGATCTCTCTCCTACAATCAAACCTTCCTGGGGAATGCCATCCTTGTTATCTTCTCTCTCTACTCATTCGTGTGCAGGATCGAGATAATGTCTTGATAGTATAGTGTCTCCTTTCCATAGAGCAGTGTCGTGATTAGGGGATCAAATGAAAGGGGCAGCGAATAAAGTAATAGCGAACAAATCATATTAGATTAAATTTAAATCTAGTCTAATTTTTAATCAAATTAGGAATTGGGTGCATACAAGTTCTATTGAACAGAACTTGTTCTTTCTTGCAATTGGCTTATCCAATAAATCAATTAGACTTGATCCAATCAAATTCAAACTAAATCTAATTAAATCATATTTAATTAAACTTAATCTCAACCTTTTGGCTTAATCAAATTAAGAAAATTAATAATCTAATTGCTAATCAATCCTCCTACAATACTTGTATTAGATCAAACATCAATCGTATTGATTGTTTGATCTTAAAATGATTCTAAATAGTTGATCAATCTTCTGATCAGATCGAGACATTTTATGTGAGTTACCCCATAGGTTTTAACCTAAGCTGATAGCACAGATATAAATTTTGATACTAATCAGAGTGACCATCTAGCAATGATATCCGACAGTCGGATAGGTCGAATGTTTAGAGCAACATCCATAGAATTCATGTTGATATAGTTTTTGTATAATTCATCCTCTTAACCTAAAAGCTTATAAGATGATTCAGAGTTCAATTAACAACTTTGATTTTGTCATCCACATTATATTTCAAAATACAAAATCCATCTCATGGATTATCTTGGTCAAGGTTTTGCTAAATTGAAATATAGAGATGCATTTTCTCCTACCATTGGAGTGGTCAATTCCATCTTGATTACTCACTAACTCATAAGTACTTAACTGTGCCCAGAAATCTTTTATTACTGAATTAAAAATTTTGTTAGTCTAGCATCAAAGCATAGTGAGTTGCATACAAGCCACCGTAGTAATCTCAGATCTAAGGGACACTTATACCTATATCCCATTAGAGCAATTCTTGATAACAGAATGCTCTAGAGTTGGTCATGTTCAATGATGATGTACTCTTTCATCTCATCTGTATGCCATACTAGTGTCTCCAAGTTGTAACCTCATATTGCTCTAATACTAAGTGTTGGAAATAATCCTTGCTACTTGATGATTATAGAAATAGCAACAAGGATTCGAGGAAATTGATGGTGATGGACCGTCCTATCAAACCCTAGAAAACCCTTGGCCATGGAGAAGAGAGGGAGAATGAGAGAGGAAGGGAGAGTTTTATGAAGAAAAGGCGTGTATTGATTTTTCTTTTTCTTTTTATATAAAACTCATTATAGAGTATATATATATATATACTTGGTCAGATAAGACTCAACCTAAAAAGGCTTTCCTAGATAATCTAATGTGATGCATTCCCTGAGTCCATGTACACCCAAGTCTCCCATGCATACATCCATTGGACTAATCCCAGTCCAATCCATAGGTTAGCCCCTTAGGACCTCAAGAACTAAGGACCTAAGTTCTTAGGATTAAATCCAATCCCATGCCAGAATAGAATCCACATACTATTCTATTCACCACTCTAGCTGGCTCGATCAGCAGTCGGGTGGCTCGACTATGATGTCTCATGTGTGAGCCTAAATCACTGCTCTCTCTCTGCTCTACTACTTGGGTCGGCTCTCTGAGGATTTGAGCTGGCTCGACTTCTACTCAGGCTAGTTCTAATAGGAACTGTGCCTGCCCTTCCAATGAGTTAGCCTAATATAATTTACGGACTTCTGCTCGAGCCGACTCTCTCAAGATTTGGACCGACTTGACTTCTACTTAGGCTAGCTCTAACAAGAACCGAGCCAGCTCGACTGAAGCATTGGCTGAAGCTCTTTGATGGTTGGTTCAAATTGCTCCTTGTCCTCTCTCCATCTACTTCCAAGGATTGAGAGCACCATATCGGAGCTCACAATCTCTATCTTGGTGCTTTCAAACCTTTTGAACTCAACTCTAACCATCAGTCCCATCAGTACCATATAATTATGAAAACTATTCCATGGAAGTACCTTTGTAAGCACATCAGTTAGAATTTTCTTGGTGTAAACCTTCACCATCCTCCACTAGCTCTTTGATTCGATGGTATCTAATATCAATGTGCTTGGTCCTCGTATGATACACTGAGTTCTGTGTGAGCAACAAAGCACTTTAGCTATCATGATGTATTCTAACTGCATCTTATGGGAATCCCATCTCTAGTGCCAAGTTCTTCAGCCATAGAGCTTCCTTCGTTGGCTCCATGATACCAATATACTTTCCTTTAGTAGTAGACAAGGCTGTAATCGACTGCAAGCAAGATTTCTATGAGACTAGACCTCCATACATACTGAATATAAAACCTATCATTGAATGCTGGGTGTCCACATCTCCACCAAAATCTACATTCATAAACCTCTCTATTAGCCTTCGAATCTCCTTGGACATATTAGGATATTCCTTAGTACCTTCCCGCTAACCATAGCATATCCCAATTCCAACTAAACCTACTAAGTATCTAAAGATACCCTTCAGTGCTCTCTAGTGCTTCCTGCTAGGTTGAGCCATAAACTTGCTCACCTGACTCACTATAAGGGCTAAATTCAGCATACAACACACCATGTAGTACATAATGCTTTCCACACAAGAAGCATATGGAACTTTATTCATCTTCTAAACCTCCATCTTAGTCTGTAGTGACATGATTTTAGAGAGTCTGACATGCCTGGCTAATGGCTGCTTTGCCGGTTTGGCCTCCTTCATTTCAAATGTCTCTAAGACCTTCTTGATATATCCTCCCTGAGATAGATGCAACAGCCTCTTGGTTCCATCTTTTATGATTTCCATACCTAGGACCTTTTTGTAGGCCCCAAGTCCTTCATCTCAAACTCCTGAGATAAAGCTTCTTTCAACTCCTGCACAACCTTCTTACTCTTGCATGCTACCAGCATGTCATCTACATATAAGAGTAGGTATAACCAAGATCCATCCTCTAGAAACCTCATATATACACATGGGTCATGATCATACTTGGAAAAGCCAATACTTATTACATATGTGTCAAACTGCTTATACTACTATCTACGAGACTGCTTTAATCCATATAGCAATTTCTTCAGTAAATAAATCTCTCCTCTGACCCAAGCTTTCTGAAGCCCTGTGGCTGCTCCATGTATATGTTTTCCTCCAAATCTCCATGAAGGAATGTTGTTTTAATGCCTATTTGCTCCAGCTCTAAATCATGAGCAGCAATTATGCTCAATAGCACCCTAATGGACATATGTCTGACAATCGAAGAGAAGACTTCTGAGTAATCAATTTCTTCTCTTTATGAGTACCCTTTGGCTATCAGCCTAGCCTTGTACATCACTCAACCTTGCTTTGAAAGTGCTTCTTTTTTGGTGAAAATCCATTTAGAGCTAATGTGTTGACCCTAAGATTAATTTTGATGATTCCAAAATATTATTTATTTAATCATGTGCTTCAAGAATGTGTGTAGGATTTTTCAAGTATTCAAAATGAAGAATTTATCTCAAGAATAAATTCTTTCAAGATGCTATGTCAAAATACTTAAAAGAGCAAATTCACACATATTTGGATGGCTTGGTATGAAGAATGTATGATTGAAAGAAGAGAAATTAAAATTGAAGAAAGCAATTATGTTTAAAAGAGTTTGGGGCAAGAAACTCAAGTTTGGAAGGTCAAACATTGAAGAAAAATAAAGTCAGGATTTTTTGAGATATCTCAGTTTTTTTTTGAGAGCTCTCGAGTGGTCTAGTATAATGAAATAGTTTTCTGGCACAGTCTCGAGTTGAACTCGAGATGTCTCAATCTTAGGAGATAGAAACTTAGTTTTTGTGCTTTAAGAGTGAAAGGCCTCACAGATTTTTCGAGAGGTCTCATAATTTTGGCAAGACATCTCATTAAAAATTGAGAGATCTCGAAATCTGATGAAATATCTCATAAAAAATTAAGAGGTCTCGATCTGCACGGATAGCCTTCAATGGATAGTTTTTCAATGGCTATTTTTCGATCCCAACGACTATTTCAGAGCTTTCAATGGCTAGAACTCTTACTCCTACCTTCTTTAAAGGTATTTATAGGTGGAGAATCAAAAAGAAGAAAGAGATTAAGGGATTTAGAGAGAGAATCTTTTAGATTTTGTGAGGAATATTGAATATCCAAAGAAAAGAAAAAAGAAAGGAGTGTTATGCACAAATTTCAGCGAGCCTTCAAAGCAATCTTCTCCAACATCTTTCACATCCTCTTAAGCATAATTTGAAGAAAAGCTAAGCTTCAATCGAGCACATTATCGGCTTGTTCTTTAGGATTTAAAAGAGCTTATACTCTATTTTTTATATTGTGCTAAAACTTTACTTGTATTTTTTGATTTCTTTACAAGTTTCTTTGGAGGGAAAAAACTTAGGATTTAGGCCCATCCAAGCCCAAAATTGGATATTGTAGGTTTTGGTTGGTGATCCCAAAAAACCAATTGGATTGTTAGTGAATCCGAAAAACTAATGGTGTTAGATTTTGGTTGGTGCTTCTGTGAAAACCAACTAGGTTTGTTTGTGAGTCCGGAGAAACAAACACACTATAATCAAGGATAGATTATAGTGAAATTCCTAAGGGAAGCTTGATGAGTGGACGTAGGGGTAAGTTGCTCTGAACTACTATAAATTTTTGTGTATTTATGTTATACTTTTTTTTTCTATCTCTCTATATACTTTGCATGCTTATAATTCTTACATTACTTTCATAGTTTGATTTTATTATCTTAATTCTACTACTCATATTATATACACCTCATCCTCACCACTTAGATTAAAATCAAAGCACATAATTGCTTAGAGTTAAATTTGGCCAAAACTTTTACAAGAACCTAATTCACCCTCCCTCTTGGGTTGCTATCTCTGGGAAATAATTGATATCAGAGCAGATACTCTATAATTGATTATTGACCTAACCATCTTAAGTAAAAGATCATGATAACCCCATTTGGTTCATTATTTGCTGAAGGCCAATCCACATCTAGACCACCACTATTTAATGGCACAAATTATACCTTTTGGAAAACTAAAATAAAAATTTTCATACAAGCTTTAGACTATGACTTGTGAGGAGTCATAACTAGAGGACCACACACACCCACATTAGAAATTAATGGTGTGTCTATTCCCAAATCAGAAAAGAATTGGGATGAATTTGATAAGAAGATGGCTCAATTAAATGCAAAAGCCATCAATGTTCTTTCTTATTTTCCTGATGTATAAGAATTTAATAGAATATCAACTTGTACATCAACAAAAAAAATTTGGAAAAGATTGAAAGTGACTCATAAGGGAACAAGCCAAGTAAAAGAGTCCAAAATCGACTTGCTTATTCATAAATATGAAATATTTAAAATGGAGAAACATGAATCAATTTCTAAAATATTTTCTAAATTTACTGATATTATTAATGCTCTCAATGGTCTTGGCAAAATCTATACTAACTATGAACTTCTTTGCAAGATTTTAAGGTCTTTGCTAAAGGAATGGGAAGCAAAGATGATAGCCATACAAGAAGCGAAAGACCTCACCAAGCTGTCACTAGAAGAATTGATGGGTTCACTCATGACTCATGAGTTGAACATGGATCAAAAGGAGGAAGAGGAAGAGCCAAGAAAGATGAAGACCATCGCCTTCAAATCCATTGCACAACATGAAGAAAGTGATGAGTCGGAAGAAGAAGAAGAAGAAGATGAAGAAGAGAGTGAAGATGATGATGAGGATATGGAGCTGCTCACAAGCAAATTCAAGAAGTTTCTCCTAAAGAGAAGTATGAAAAAGAAAAAAAAAGTGTCACGTGCTATAATTGCAACAAAAGAGGACATTACAAGCCGGATTGCCTCCTACTCAAAAAGTATCACAAAAAGACTAAGAAAAAAGCTATGTTAGAAATTTGGGATGATAGTGATACTTCAAGCTCGAACGAGGAAAAGAAAGTGGAAAATCTTTGCCTCATGACCATTGAGGATGAGGTAAATTCTGAAAACTCCTTCAAGTTTACATTTGAGGAATTGTTTGAAGCCTTCAATGACTTAATGGATGAATTCAAAAAATTAAGGCTCAAAAACAAAGAAATCAAAAAATCTAATCTTCTTTTAGCTAATGAAAAGAATAAGTTATTAAATAAAAAAGAAGATATCTTGAAAAAAAAGAATACTTTGACTAAAGAAAAAGAAGAATGGATCAAATCTGAAAATTCTTTATTAAAGAAAACATGGAGCTTAAAAAGGATAATGATACCTTAAGATCCTCCCTAAAAGAAAATAATTTTTTTTTAAATGAAAAGTAGGAGCTCTTGGGAGAAAATAAAAAATTGAGAAGAGAAATTGAAATTTTGAAGCCTATTGCTGAAAAGTTTATCATTAGTTTTCAAAATCTCCAATCTATAGTAAAAATTAATGGGGCAGTTTTCAATAAAATAGAAACTGATCTTAATATTTCAAGAAAATAGTAAAATGCCAGGAGTATTTTCATAAGAGCTTCAACTAAAAATTATTCAATTAAATGCTTTAAATGCAATAAAATTGGCCAAAAAATTTTTGAACGCAATTTTAAAAGAATTAGCCATACTTTGGTTAGACAAATTTGGATTCCAAGAAGAACCTTGAGCACTAACTTCAATGGACCCAAGAAAACTTGGGTACCAAAAATTATGAAGTAATTTTGTAGGTATACCAAGGATCCAATGAAGCTAAAGGAAGAAAATTTTTATGGATGCCTTGGAAATAAAAATAGATGGATAGTGCTACTTGGTAAAATCTAAACTTTACTCACATCATGCCATCATTATTTGTTAAATATTTTTTATTATTAATTAGCATAATTATTATGTATGTTTGATTGATTTTGATGATTTATCATTGCTTATAATGATCATACTCTATGACTTGAATGTTTTGATGTATTGCTTAAAACTAGTACATCATGTTGATTATTTGTTTTAAGCTCTTTATTTTATTCTAAATTCAGCATGCTGATTCAATCCTTTGTATCATGCTATTTTGATCCTTAATTATTTGAAAAATCTAAATCATTATGAGCTTGATTGCATATGAAACTATTTGGATGCTAAACTTACAAATTGAATTTGAAAAATGATTTTCTTGAATCCTTTGAAGTTGATATCAAGCAAGATATTTCAAGAAAGTTTTCATTTATCCTTAAAGCTAAATATTTAATAAGAACTTTAGTTTTAAGTAATTAGTTTCAAATAGCTTGCTATTTGCCATGTATTTGAATGACTTATCTATGGGCAAAAAGAGAAGAATGTCTTTGTTTCAAATATGATTTTACACAGCTATATGTTTGATATGATATCATTTGAAATAAATTCAAAAATATATACCTTTTCTGAATCTAATTGCTTGATACTTTTTATAAAAAGGAAGAAATGATCTTTTTGATGAATGACTGAAAATTTCTTTATGATTTGCCTTAACTAATTTACTGATATCAATTCAAATTGATCTATCATTCTAAATACTTAAACTATTTAATTTGAATCAATTCATCTTGATTTAATTCAAAACTAAAATCATTGGTATCAAGCTGAATTTGAAAATTAATCTTTAAATGGTATTGAACCAAGAAAATCATGATTTGATCTAAAACTTAGTTTAATTGGTATCAAGAAAATCTTTCAAAGAAATGACTTTGTTTGTTAAAGTAAGGAGGAGAAAATATTAAAAAAAAATATTCATTTATTTGAAAGGACCCTTGAAATTAAAAATATCTTTCAAATTTAAAAAATCTAAATTTAGTGGTTAAATTCAAGTTAAATTTGCTTGATTTGAAATATAGAGGGGGAGAAAGTTGAAAAGTAAAGTAATCTTACTATAAGTATGAAAAATAAGGGAAGAGATATTTTCTAACTTGATTTGACTGAAAATTTTGATTAATTTAAAAATATATTCTTACTCCAAGAAATAAATCTTAAAAAAGGTCATATCTATTCAAAAAGGGGGAGAGCCTTTATTATTTGAATTCAAGCTAAATTTTTTAAAAGGAGGAAAAGATGATTTCTTCGCATATAATATTTGACTTTATAAATTTGATAAATTTTCAAAAGGAAGATGATTCATATAAATTGATCATGAATTTAATACATCTCTTAATTTAATATCTTGGTGTTGATTTTGATGATTTTTCATATTTTTTTCTTATGAGCTTTTTGATACTGTCAAAATGGGAGAGAGGAATGTTGAGTATATGCTTGAAGAAACATAATGAATTGTATTGATGCTTGAAATAAAAACTTAATACTCATTGATATGAATTGAAATATTTTTTTATATGAGTATATAAATATGTGCAATGAACCAAAAGAATAATTGGGAACATTCATGATGTACTCATTCATATGTATAATCTATACTTCATGATACTTTTTAGCAAAATGCATAGAAATACATTATTTGCTTTTGTTGTGCATATACTCAAGATTTTGTCATCATTAAAATGGGAGAGTTTGTTAACCCTGAGATTGATTTTGATGATTCCAAAATATTGAGTATATTATGTATCTAATCATGCGTTTCAAGAATGTGTGTAGGATTTTTCAAGTATCCAAAATGAATAATTTATCTCAAGAATAAACCCTCTCAAGATGCCATGTCAAAATATTTAAAAGGGCAAATTCACACATATTTGGATGGCTTGGTATGAAGAAAGTATGATTGAATGAAGAGAAATTAAAATTGATGGAAGTAATTATGTTTAAAATATTTTGGGGCCAAGAAACTCAAGTTTGAAAGGTCAAATATTGAAAAAAAATGAAGTCAGGATTTTTCAAAACATCTCAAATTTTTTTTCGAGAGCTCTCGAATGGTCTGGCACAATAAAATAGTATTCTAGCACAGTCTCAAGATGTCTCGAGTTGAACTCGAGACATGTCTCGATCTTAGGAGATAGAAACTTAGTTTCTCTACTCTGAGAGCTGAGAGGTCTCACAGATTTCTCGAAGAGGTCTCATAGTTTCTGGATGAGACATCTCATGAAAAATTGAGAGGTCTCAAAATCTAAGCGAGAGGATCTTCATGAAAAATCGAGAGGATCTCGATCTGCACGGAATAAGCCTTCAACGGATAGTTTTCCAACGGCTACTTTTTCGACCCCAATGGCTATTTTCAGAGCTTCCAATGGCTAGAACTTCTTACTCCAACCTTTCTCTAAACGGTATTTAAAGGTGGAGAATCAATTGAAAGGAAAGAAAGAAAGATTAAGGGATTTAGAGAGAGAATCTTTTCAGATTTTGTGAGGAACATTGAATATCCAAAGAAAAGAGAAAAGAGAGGAGTGTTGTGTATAGATTTCAGCGAGCCTTCAAAGCAATCTTCTCCAATATCTTCCACATCCTCTCAAGCATAATTTGAAGGAAAGCCAAGCTTCAATCGAGCACATTATCAGCTTGTTCTTTAGGATTTAAAAGAGCTTATACTCTATTTTTTATATTGTGCTGAAACTTAACTTGTATTTTTTGATTTCTTTACAAGTTTCCTTGAGGAAAAGAAACTTAGGATTTAGGCCCATCCAAGCCCGAAGTTGGACATTGTAGGTTTTGGTTGGTGATCCCAAAAAACCAACTAGGTTGTTAGTGAACCCGAAAAACTAATAGTGTTAGGTTTTGATTGGTGCTCCTATGAAAACCAACTAGGTTTGTTTGTGAGCTTGGGAAAACAAACACACTGTAATCAAGGGTAGATTATAGTGGAATTCTCAAGGAAAGCTTGAAGAGTAGACGTAGGAGTAGGTTGCTCTGAATCACTATAAATCTTTGTGTGTTTGTATTGTATTTTTTTTTCTATCTCTCTATATATTTTGCATGCTTATAATTCTTACTTTACTTTCATAGTTTAATTTTGTTATCTTAATTTTGTTGCTCATATTATATACTTCTCATCCTCACCACTTAGATTAAAATCAAAGTACATAATTGCTTAGAGTTAAATTGGCCAAAGCTTTTATAAGAACCCAATTCAACCTCCCCCCCTCTTAGGTTGCTACCTCTGGGCAACACAGTGGGTCGAGCATCGTCCGATAGATTCACCAGCTGCCATGTCTAATTCTTTCTAAGAGACTCCATCTCCTCCATCATAACCTGCATCCATGATTCTTGATCTGGACTCTCCATAGCCTCCTCAAAGTTCTTTGGATCTCCATTGATAGTAATGAGAGCATAGAAAATAGTCTCATCAGGGTCATATCGCACTAGTTTGCGAATAGTATGCTTTGGCTTGTGCCTTGCCACTCCTCTAATGGTATTCTGTGTTAGATATATGTGCCCTAGAAGCTAGAATTGGCTGACACTTGTAATACACTTCTAGGGGCAAAATTATAATTTTGACTATAATTAATAAAATGGGTTATTTTCTATCACACCTGTGTATTTAGTGTCTGTGATACATCCTTTGAGTTAATGGTAATGATAATTCATATTTTCAAGAGTTGAAAATTTAAGACATGAATAATCATTATTAACTCATAAACAGCTCCCGACCATAGGATCATCATGAGGATGGTGATTGATCCGAAAAGTTGGTGTACGATCGCTTCTCTTTAGTAGATGAGTCTTGAGTCTACGGTGTGGAGACACCGGAGCGAAAGTATAGGTACTCGTTAGAGAACGAGGGCACTGAGCGTGACCACCTCGAGTAGTCATTAGGAAGTCTACCTTCTCGTCAATGACTGACTCGATGCTGCAGTAGTGTGTCTGGTTCTTTGACCTGAGATGCATCGGCAGTTCACCTTGAGGGTGTTATAGTTTGACTACACCATTACTCGATCTCCTAGCCATATGGAATCCTGAGGTGTATGTTGGCTATAGCATGTTCATTGTAGGAACTGGATTGCATCAAGATGGAATCTATCTACCTCGGTGGTAGAGGAGCAGCCCTATGATAATCATGAGAATCAAGTCCAGAAGCCCATGGCCATGGCAGAGTGAAATAATAGAAAGAGTTTCTAATTAGATTTTCACATTGGACTTGAATCGAATGATTACATCATATGACAGAGACTAGGGTTTGACGAGTTCACCTTAACCCTAATCTGATCGGAGCTCAAGATAGAAGAACTTAATCACACAGGTAGCTGCACCAAGAGGTTCGCATTCAGCTCTGATGGGTTGCCACCATATACTGCTAGGTGTCACTGGTGGATTTTGGGAGCAATTAGAATGATTTAGATGATCGATCATTCTAGCTGTTCGAATCAGAAGAGTTCTGATCCATCGAAAGGAGTTTCGATGATGTCGATGATAGAGATCATGACATATCCCATTATCATACAGAACTGAACCTAACTGGGTCACACAAACAAGGGTTTGAATCTGGTGATCATCAATTGAACTGATCTAGTTCAATTGATCTGAATGAGATTCAATTAGGTTCAAGGAAATCGTGCTAGCACTCGATTGAACCTAACGTTCTTCTTTTACTATCATAAATAAGTTGTCCTGACTGAGCCAAAGGAGTTTGTGCTCAATCAGAGGCCTTCATATGGTCTGATTGGAGGTTGTCCAAGTCAGAAAAGGTTGTCTTATTTTGTAAGACATTACCTATCATTTTTGGTCACCTGCCATTTCTTGTTCTTTGACTTTGGTCAAAAGTCTACCTTTGACTGGTCAAATGTTGACCATTGACACTTTGACTTTTGACCACATGTCATGCACCTATTGGAAGCTGACCATCCACTAGGCTTAGTTCATAATTTTATATAAGCCAAGTCTAGTTTAATGAGACCTGAAATCAATTCTACCTAAGAAAAGATTGATCGATCTTTCCCACCATGTAGCATCGGGCCCTTACCCGTGTGGATTGATTTTTCTCGCTGAATCACTGTGGCTGGCTTCCAGTGCTACCTGAAAATGACAACCATGTCTATTAGGCATGGATATAGGCTGGAGGATGAAGTTGGCTCAATATATCCGGATACGTTGAAAGAACCCAATTAGAAACCCAGTCATTGCAAATGGTGGTCTGACTTACACTAAGAGTGGATCAATCATTCTGATACGTGAGATTCATGAATTAGAGTACCAAGTTGGGGCACCAATATTAGAAAATCAGTTGAACAAGTACGTTGTTCAACTCTTGCTAACCCATCACAAATAACTGTTAGCGGTAGGTTGATGAGTCAGTTGGTGAGACCGCCCACCCACTAGAATCATTCAATTCGGAGGATTTTGGCATCTCATAACAGAGATGTGTGAGTCCGAGGAAAATAGTGGGAGTATTTGATTTAAAAATAAAATCCCTAAAACAAATTTGTCAAATCAAAATGAAATAGTATCTAATCTACGAATCTCCTTTACTCTCTACAGGAAATATGTCCTGCAATCCAAACCCACTGCACGATATCCTAGACACACATACGACTGACTGACCAATTATAATGATTTGCGCTCAAGGGAGAACCTAAAAATTCTATTTGGGACTTCAGAGAAGTAAACCATGTTTTGGACCAGACCCTCCACCATTACCAGCCGTCCATCACTGTGAACAGAGAGCGTCTCTGAAAAAATGGATTGACGAAGACACAATATAAGGCCAAATACTACATGTTTTGGGCTCGATGTCTGATGAAGCTCCTAGCGCCAACTGATAGATATCGGGACTGCGCTCGCCAATTGCTTGGCTCACCTATAGGAGATGTTTGGTGAATAGAGTCGCCAGCCAATACTCCAAGTCACAAAAGACTTTTTAAGCTAAGATGCATATGGCAGTCAGTCCAAAGATCACTGTCTCGACAACTGATCAAGGGACAGGAAGAGCTTGACGAGCTCGTGTGAAGTTGAGACTTGGACCTGAGAAAAGATACATTCTGCAAATCCTTGACTGATGCATATGGGCGAATTCAAATCTCATGAATCTACCCACATGCATAAACTTGAAAAAAAATTCCCATTGGGCCGAGTTGGCATTGAATATGCTGGTTACCAGCTGAAGGCTTTCTATGAAAGTCTTAAAGGCTCCAGGTTCTTGCTATGGAACCAACCTTCTTCCAAATACAAAAGTCTTTATTGGAAAGAAAAAAGCAAGTCTGTCGAAAAAGCAAAAGGTGGAAGGATCAAATAAGAAGAAGGCCAAACAAAACCCGGGCCGATGGCAAAGAAAGTTTTCCATGCATACGCGGAACGGCCATTGGAAAGCGGAACTTGCCCTACTTACCCTGGCACCCTGGAAAGAATACAAAGAAGGAAGGTGCCTTTGGAGGTATGCTCGTCACACCCGTCTAACCTTACGGTTTCGCCCTGCAACCAGTTGAATGCTTGACTCTGGATCTAGTGTCACCTAGTTGCACTTCTATGCAGGGTCTTAGATAGCAGGAAGGCTGAGGGATGGAGACATGATCCTACACGGTTGGTAATTGGAAGCAAGAGTTCTTTAATGGCAAACATGGGAACATAACCCCTTACATATAAATAAGGACTAGTTTTTAATTAACACTTTATTATTGTGCCCCTGCAGCTAGCAGGGAATTGATTTCTTTTCATTGTTCTTAGCTACAATTATGAAGGTTATGTGATCACCTTCTTTAAGGTACCATTTGTAACATTCTTTATGAAAGAAAATAAAATTGCAAATGGTCTCCTTGTTATGATCATTTATCAGTTGCATATTTACTTACCCTATTTTAACTATCGAGCAACAACGTGAATGCCCAAACGGACCAGGAAATAATCTCATAATGAGTAAGAAGTACTCTATGCACACTCTAGGCATCTTATAGCAAAAGATATGGATTAACAAATTGGAGAAAATGCGGCTATGGGAGCCATTGACTTTTTGAGCTTCATATTCCAAAAACTTGTGAATCTTGTCTTCAAGGGCCAAAATGACTAAACTCCCTTTTGTTGGACATGGGAGAGGGCCACAGATCTCCTTGCCCACAATACTGATGCCTGTGCGGCCCATTCGTGTGCCGGCTAGCGAGGCAATTTTGTCAACTCATTACCTTTACCGCTATGCATCTTCTAGGTATGATATTGTATCTTATGAAACATAAGTACTGAGCTTGTTGAAAGTTTAAAGAAAGTTCAGACATGAAAAGTAGTAAAATAAAACTGGAAAACCCATTAATGTTCCTGTCTGATCAGATCAGGAGGTGAAACCTTAGTCGGGAATTTCTAGACTAGCTTAAGGAAAAATTGGCATAGTTCCAATGGACTCCACCAGGAACATCCTCAACTCAACGGGGTTTCAGAAACGGAGAAAATCGGACTCTATTGGATTATGTTCGATCCAGATGAGCTCACATACCTCCCTGTATTTTTCTTTTGGGACAGACTCATTGTAACTTGCCAATCTATTTACTTGATAGGTTTCCCACTTTAAAACATTCCTACCTCAACACCGTTCACACCTATGCACGGTAAGAAACAAGTCTAAGTTATCTCAGAATTTGGGGTTGTTCGGCTTATGTCAAAGACAACAAGCGCGATAAGTTAGGAGTTTAGATCCTCAAGCTTGATGTTTCATTAGGATTTCCTAAAGACGGCATTTAGGATACTATTTCTACATTCAGAAGTACCACCAATGTGATTGTGAAGTCGACATTGCCATATTCCCGAAAAAACAGTTATTCAAGATAGTGGCATTGGAAAGCAGATAAGCTTGATGAGGAAAGTTCTCACAAGTAGAACGAGCTAAGGAACCAAGGAACCAAAATCAAGGTTGAGCCAATAAGAACACTACCTCCTCCACCTCGTAGACGGAAAGATTTTCCATGCCCCCTGAAAATACTTAGGTATTATTTCAAGAGGATGTTAGAGGAAAATATTTTTCTCGTAGTAAATGGTGCTCATGGAGATGATCCCAAAACCTACAATGAGGCTGGAATATCCCACGCATATTTATGACTCCGAGAAATGGCTAGAGCACATGCACGGTCAGCAAAATTGACGCGATTCACTCTATATATCACTCATGCTCGGACCTGGTAGATCCACTGCAGAAGGATAAGTTACCTATGGATGTATAACGGTACTCTTTTAACGAAAAGATTTGGTGCAGTGGAATTGAGACAGTTCAAGGCTAGTATTGTGGCAAAAGGTTATAGTCAACCGCGAAAAGTGCATAGACTATCAGGATACCTTTTCTTCCAGTAGCCATCGTCTAAAATCCACCGCACATTGCTTGCTGTTGCAGCCTTTTTGATACGAAATATATTGGCAATGAACGTGAAAACGGCGTTTCTTGATATGGATATCTTGAGGAAGCACCTATCATATATTGGAACATGCGCTTAGGTTTCACCCATTCAGTATGCTGATCCACAAGTTTGCAAGCTGCAAAGGTCCATATTATGGACTTAAGCAAGCTCTCGGAGCTGGCAACACCCTCATTTCAATGATGTGATCCAAAATGGTTTGGCTTTCATTCAAAACAAGAAGAGAAACCATGTTTTTCAAAAGGGTCAGGTTTAGGAGCGCTGTAGTCTTCCTCGTATTGTACGTGACTATTGGGAACATATTCCATTTTGACAAATCAGTCAAGACTGTGGTTCCGTCCAAGGAAATTCTAATGAAAGACACTAGTGTGAAGCACCCTTATTCTAGAGATTTTAAGGTCTTATTAGGACACACCCGAATAAAATGAGGATGCTTAGGACTTTCACAGAAGATTGTACATTTAGAGAATATGACTAAAGATGGTAGTATGGAAAACTCTAAGAGGGATTAATACCCTTCAGACATGGGTATTCATCTTTCAAGAAGATTGCCCCAGCCCACTCTGAGGAACACCCAGCGCATGAGCAAGATCCTTCATGCTTCTGCAATTACGGGAAAGCCTCAGTCATGCCTGCTATTACGCACGACCTGATGATTGCCCATGCTGTGAGTTCACAAGCAGAGATATTCAGTCAAATCCAGGTCAAGAACAACTGGACTTCTGTGAAATGTATCACAAATTTAAATACGTTGAGAAGAACTACAGGATCATGATGCTAGGTCTTGGTTAACGAGACTCCATGTTCAAGGAATTACACAGACTCGGACTTATGGTACTGATATAGATTGATCGAAAAGTCACATCTAAGTCTGTTTGTGATGCAATGTGGAGCTATCCAACACAACAGCAAACTATGATAAGCAGATTCCACCTTGGAAGCAGGAATATATTAGCTGCGATCAGGAGGGCTGCAAAAGGAAGCGTTCTTTGTTTATAAGAAGTTTGCTGCAGAAATTGGAGTAATCCATTCAGATGCCATTCCTGCTTACTGAACAACGTAATGGCGTCCATAGCCCTTTGCCACGAGGGAGCCGATGGTCTCACCAGAAGTCCAAGCACAGCTTGAAGCGCGGATATCATCTCATGCCGCGCATTACTTGAGAAAGTACGTTGAGGTCCAAGAGAGTCAACTCCACAGATAATGGCAGACCCACTTGAGCGAGAGCGCGAGTGAGCGAAGAGAGTAGTCGAAGCCCACCTTGAGAAGATGGGACTTAGACTTGTTAGCAATTGGTTTAGGACAATGGAGATTGTTGATATATGTGCCCTTAGAAACCAGGAAATTGCGTTTACACTTGTAATTACACTTCCTAGGCGCAAAAAATTATTAATTTTGACCTATAATTAAATTCAAATGGCACCCATCCCACATCTCAATGTGTATTAGTTGTTCTAGTTGATACATCTTTTGAGTTAAGGGACCAGTAATATAATTCATATGTTTCAAGAGTTTGAAAAATGTAAGACATGAATACTTCATTATTAACCTCAAAACAGCTCCCGAACCATAGGATCATCCGAGGGATGGTGATTTGATCGAAAGGTTGGTGTATTATCGCTTCTCTTTAGAGATTGAGTCTTGAAGTCTACGGTGTGGAGACCATGGTGAAGCGAAGTCCCAGACAGGTACTGTTAGAGAACGAGGC
>QRFJ01001491.1:87622-113752 GCA_006176705.1 Cocos nucifera
GGGCACTGAGCGTGACCACCTCGAGTAGTCATTAGGAAGTCTACCTTCTCGTCAATGACTGACTCGATGCTGCAGTAGTGTGTCTGGTTCTTTGACTTGATGCATCGGCAGTTCACCTTGAGGGTGTTATAGTTTGACTACACCATTACTCGGTCTCCTAGCCATATGGAACCCTGAGGTGTATGTTGGCTATAGCATGTTCATTGTAGGAACTGGATTGCATCAAGATGGAATCTATCTACCTCGGTGGTAGAGGAGTGCCCTATGATGATCATGAGAATCAAGTCCAGAAATCCATGGCCATGGTAGAGTGAAATAATAGAAAGAGTTTCTATTTAGATTTTCACATTGGACTCGAATCGAATGATTACATCATATGACAGAGACTAGGGTTTGACGAGTTCACCTTAACCCTAATCTGATCGGGGCTCAAGATAGAAGAACTTAATCACACAGGTAGCTGCACCAAGAGGTTCGCATTCAGCTCTGATGGGTTGCCACCATATACTGCTAGGTGTCACTGGTGGATTTTGGGAGCAATTAGAATGATTTAGATGATCGATCATTCTAGCTGTTCGAATCAGAAGAGTTCTGATCCATCGAAAGGAGTTTCGATGATGTCTATGATAGAGATCATGACATATCCCATTACCATACAGAACTGAACCTAACTGGGTCACACAAACAAGGGTTTGAATCTGGTGATCATCAATTGAACTGATCTAGTTTAATTGATCTGAATGAGATTCAATTAGGTTCAAGGAAATCGTGCTAGCACTCGATTGAACCTAACGTTCTTCTTTTACTATCATAAATAAGTTGTCCTGACTGAGCCAAAGGAGTTTGTGCTCAATCAGAGGCCTTCATATGGTCTGACTGGGGTTGTCCAAGTCAGAAAGGTTGTCTTATTTGTAAGACATTACCTGCCATTTTTGGTCACCTGCCATTCTTTGACTTTGGTCAAAAGTTACCTTTGACTGGTCAAATGTTGACCATTGACTTTGCTTTTGACCACATGTCATGCACCTATTGGAGAGCTGGTGGGGGCCTGTCCCCCTGCCAGAACCTGGCAAGGAGAAGGCGCACGCCACCCTTGGCGTGTGCCCAAGTGGAGGCGCCTAGGAGTCCTTGTTGGACAGGACTCCACCTCCCTTTTGGATTCCAATCAGAGTTCTACTAAGAATCAGTTTGACTGATCTTAGGCACCCTCTAAGGAGGAATCCAGGGGACTCTATTCCACCAATCAGATTTAGATCTGATTTCACAAAGGGTTGTGATTGGTTGGGAGGAAGAGGAGTTGGATCACGCTTAGTCTATAAATAAGACCCTGCGCCCAACTCAATTAAATTGGAATTCAACAGATTCTCCACGCCCCAAGGCTGCCTTCCCCTCTTCCTCCATGCCAAACTTCTCCCCTCTCCTCCACGTCCAAAAGAGTTTTGGACTTAGGTTGGTGCGATTCCAGATCAAGAAAGGCGATCAAAAGCAAGAAGGCTGCGCTGCTGCAAAGAACAACTGCTGATCTTCAAAAGGAGTTTTGACGATCCTCCAGATCAGATCTAGATCTAATTTTTGGAGACATGATAGAGAAGAAGAGGATCTCCAAATTCAGCCTTAGTGGATATCGATAGAGGCCAGGCACTTGCATGGCTAGATCCAGAACCTTCCGCTGCTTAATCAGGATCATCTACATGGGTAATAGGATTATCCACTCAGGTAAGATAAATTAAATCTGATTTAATTTATTTAAATTTATTTTAATTTCTAAAATAATAATAATTAGATCTGAGCCATCCTAAATCTAATTCAAATCAAAGAGTAAAAATTTTTGAAATATATCTCATGATCTGATCAGATCTGAACGAACCTGGATCGGGAAATCAGATTTTTCCTTCAACTGGTATCAGAGCCAAGGTTCTAAAAGTATTTAGATCTATTTTTAAATTTATTTTAATTAAAAAATAAGTAATTTTAGATGTCACATGAGATGTGATCAGATCTAAAATTAGAAAAAATTAAAATTAAATGATTTGGATCTAAGATTAGAAAATATGCATGACTAGTTCTAAAATAGAATAGTTCTATAGAATAGTCTTGCATGTTTTTAATTTAATTTAATTAAATCATATTTTAGATTAATTTATTTACTATTTTTTGATATTATAATGGTTATAATAATATCTAAAAAATAGTAAATAAAAATTATTTAATTTTAAATATCATATGAGATATGATTGATGCATGTCTAGACTAGTTGTAGAATAGTTCTACATAATTATCTAGATTAGAATTTATTTTGATTAGATCAATTTAAATCTAATTTTTTAGATTATTATGAGATAATTTAGATCTGAAAACATGCATGATTCGATACATGAGATGTATGCAAAATATGCCATGATTAGATCTAATTTGTATATGAGATATATGATATAGATCTAAAACTATTTTGTAGTATTGCATGTTCCTGATTAAGGCATTCCTCTTGGCCGTCCGGTCATAAGAATGAAGAAGGTTTAAAGGCCCTCTCCTCCCATCCGATGGGGTTCTTATGATGTGTAGGGGTGCTGCGCATTCGTCCTTAATCAGAAATCCAAAACTTACTTTCTGCAAAATCCTAGATCCTGAAACCCTAGGATTTATTATGCATATTTTGTTTATGAACCCTACTTAATTAAAAATTAAGATTATAAAATATTAATTAGATCTAAAATTGAGAATTTTAGATCTAAGACATATTCATAATACTGGGTTCGGGCTTGGGTAGCTCAATTAGGTCTAAGCGGTTGATCAAATCCGAATCAAGAGTTGGTTAGATGGGATCAACAATGCTTAAATTGACCAGCCTAATAGGATTAAGTCTGGGTCAAGATCGAGTCACGATCAAGCAAGACCTAATTAGGCTCAGAGGTTAGAGTCTGGATTGTAGGCTAACCCAATTGGTTCTGACTCAATAATTTGGTGTCTAAGGTAAGTTTGGCACATACGACCGACTGGTTTTTAATTGGAAGCTACTCGACCTGAATGCATTCTTGTACGAGTTAATGGCATATTCCTTCCACCGGTCTCACTTACCTGGCCATATCTATTGACACAGTTCTGATCTAAGGTGGTCAATAATCCGAGCTAACCCATGCCACTAGGTTAGTCATAATTGTTATGACTATGACAAGTCTAGTTTAATGAGACCTGAATCAATTCTCCCTAAGAAAAGATTAAGTCTGAGGTCTTCCACCATTGTAGATGTGCGGGCCCTTCTAGGGTTGATTGTTCTCGGCTGGATACAGTGGCTCAGTTGCACCGAAAAGATGCAACCATGTCTATTAGGCATTGGATGCTATGGGCTGGAGGATGAGTTGGGCTCAATATTCTAGGATACGGTGAGAGACTCAATTAGGAATCCAGTCTATGCAAATGGTGGGTCTGACTTAACTAAGGAGTGGATCAATATTTTGGATACGGTGAGATTCATGAATTAGAGACCAAGTTTGGGTGCACCATGATTAGAGAATCATTGAACAAGAGTTGTTCACTCATTGGCTAACCCATCACCAATAACTGTTAGGTGAGGTGATGAGTCAGTTGGTGAGATCGCACCATCCATTAGAAATCATTAATCGTGGAGATTTTCACATCTCTACAAAAGGAGTGTAAGAATCCGAGAAAATAGTGGGAGCTAATTTGTTTAGAAATAAAATCCCTAAACAAATTGGTCAAGTCATAATTATAGTATCTAACTAGAATCTTTGACTCTCTACAGAAAAATGTCTGCGTCCAACCCATTAGCACGTATCCTGGACACATAGACTGACCGGACCCAATTATAAAGATTAGCTCCAGAACTACAAAATCATTTTGGGTTTCGAGAAGTTAACCCATGTATTGGATCAGGACCCTCCCACCTTACCAGCCCGTCCATCCATTGAACAGAGAGCGTCTCTAGAAAAATGGATAGACAAAGATAATAAGGCCAGATATTACATGTTGGGCTCGATGTCTGATGAGCTCCAGCACCAACATGAAGATATCAAGACTGCTTGCCAAATGTTGGCTCACCTGCAGGAGATGTTTGGTGAACAGAGTCGTGCAGCCAAGTATCAAGTCACGAAATAACTTTTTAAGGCTAAGATGCATGATGGGCAGTCAGTCCAAGATCACTATCTGATGATGATCAACAACATGAAAGAGCTTAAGAAGCTCGATGTAAAGTTAGACTTGGTTCTGCAGAATGATATTATTCTGCAATCCTTGACTGATGCATATGGGCAATTCATCATGAATTACCACATGCATAAACTTCAAAATTCCTTGGCTGAATTAATGAATATGCTGGTCACCGCTGAGCTTTTTATGAAAGATTCTAAAGACTCAGTTCTTGCTATAGAATGGACTTCTTCCAAAAAAAAGTCTTATGGAAGAAAAAGAAGTCTGTGAAAAAGTAAAAGGTGGAAGGAACAAAGAAGAAGAAGGTAGAGCCGAAGAAAAAGATCGATGTCAAAGAAAAGTGTTTCCATTGCAACAGCGATGGCCATTGGAAGCGGAACTGCCCTACTTACCTGGCCACCCTGAAGAACAAGAAGAAAGGTCCTTCTGGAGGTATGAAGGAAGGTCCTTCTGGAGGTATGCTCGTTATTGAGTCTAACCTTACGATTTCTTCTGCATCCAGTTGGGTGCTTGACTCTGGTTCTAGTGCTCATCTGTGCACTTTCATGCAGGGTCTTGAGGATAGCAAGAGGTTGAGGGATGGAGATATGATCCTATGCATCGGTAATGGAGCAAGAGTTACTGCAGTAGCTGTGAGAACATATCCTCTTCGATTACCATCTGGTTTAGACTTAGTTTTGAAAGACTGTTATTATGTGCCTGCAGCTAGCAGGAATTTGATTTCTATTTCATGCTTAGCATAAGAAGGCTATGTGATTACCTTCTTTAAGGACCATTGTAACATTCTTTATGAAAGAAATAAAATTGTAAATGGTTTCCTTATTAATGATCTTTATCAGCTACATATTGATGTACCTATTCTAACTATCGAGCAAAACGTGAATGCCAAACGACCTAGGGATAGTCCAAATGATAGATATCTATGGCACCTAAGATTAGGTCATATAGCAGAAGATAGGATCAACAAATTGGAGAAAAATGGGCTATTGAGTCCATTGACTTTCGAGTCATATCCAACTTGCGAATCTTGTCTCCAAGGCAAAATGACTAAACTTCCTTTTGTTGGACATGGGGAGAGGGCCACAGATCTCCTTACCCTAGTACATACAGATGTGTGTGGCCCATTTGATGTGCCGACTAGAGGCAATTTTGTCTACTTCATTACCTTTATCGATGATCTATCTAGGTATGGGTATGTGTATCTTATGAGACATAAGTCTGAAGCTTTTGAAAAGTTCAAAGAATTCAGACATGAAGTAGAAAAATAAACTGAAAAACCCATTAAGGTTCTTCGATCAGATCGAGGAGGTGAATACCTTAGCCAAAAATTTCTAGACTATCTCAAGGAAAATGGCATAGTCTCTCAATGGACTCCACCAGGAACACCTCAACTCAACGAGATTTCAGAACGGAGAAATCGGACTCTATTGGATATGGTCCGATCCATGATGAGCTTCATAGACCTTCCTGATTTTCTTTGGAGATATTCATTGTTAACTTCAATTTATCTACTGAATAGGATTTCCTCTAAGACCGTTCCTACCACACCGTATGAGATATGGCATGGTAAGAAACCAAGTCTGAGTCATCTCAGAATTTGGGGTTGTCCGCTCATGTCAAAAGACAACAAGCGGACAAGTTAGAGTTTAGGTCCTTTAGAGCTCGATTCATAGGATATCCTAAAGAGTCATTAGGATACTATTTCTACATTCCAGAAGACCACAATGTGATTGTGAGTCGACATGCCATCTTTCTTGAAAAATAGTTTATTCAAGATAGTGGCATTGGAAAGCAGATTAAGCTTGATGAGAAAGTCTCACAAGTATAATGAGCTAAGGACCAATTGGAACCAAATCAGGTTGAGCCAATAAGAACACTACCTCCTCCACCTCGTAGATCGAAAAGAATTTTCCATCCTCCTGAAAGATACTTAGGTATTATTTCAGAGGAAGTAGAGAAAATGTTCCTCGTAGGTAATGGTGCTCATGGTGATGATCCCAAAACCTACAACGAGGCGATATCAGATATCGACTCTGAGAAATGGCTAGAGGCAATGCAATCAGAAATTGACTCGATGCACTCAAACTAAGTTTGGACCTTGGTAGATCCACCAGAAGGTATAGTACCTATTGGGTGTAAATGGATCTTCAAGAGAAAGATTGGTGCAGATGGGAATGTGGAGACATTCAAGGCTAGACTAGTGGCAAAAGGTTATAGTCAATGCGAAGGCATTGACTATCAGGATACCTTTTCCCAGTGGCTATGCTAAAATCCATCCGCACATTGCTTGCTGTTGCAGCCTATTTCGATTATGAAATATGGCAAATGGACGTGAAAATGGTATTCTTAAATGGATATCTTGAGGAAGATATCTATATGGAACAGCCGCTAGGTTTCACATCCAGTGATACTGATCACAAGGTTTGCAAGCTGCAAAGGTCCATATATGGACTTAAGCAAGCATCTCGGAGCTGGAACACTCATTTCAATGATGTGATCAAAATGTTTGGTTTCATCAAAAATGAAGAGGAACCATGTGTTTTCAAAAAGGTCAGTGGGAGCGCTGTTGTCTTCCTCGTATTGTACGTGGATGACATCCTCCTTATTGGGAATGATATTCCCATGATGACAACAGTCAAATTATGGTTGTCTAAGGAATTCTCCATGAAAGACCTAGGTGAAGCATCCTTTATTCTAGGAATTAAGGTCTATAGGGATAGACCGAATAGGATGCTAGGACTTTCACAGAAGATGTACATAGAGAAAGTACTAAAGAGGTTTAGTATGAAAAACTCTAAGAGAGGATTAATACCCTTCAGACATGGTATTCATCTTTCCAAGAAGATGTGCCCTAGCACACCTGAGGAAATAGAACGCATGAGCAAGATCCCTTATGCTTCTGCAATAGGGAGCCTCATGTATGCCATGCTATGTACACGACCTGATATAGCCCATGCTGTGAGTGTCACAAGCAGATATCAGTCAAATCCAGGTGAAGAACACTGGACTTCTGTGAAATGTATCCTTAAGTACTTGAGAAGAACTAAGGATATGATGTTGGTCTTTGGTAACGGAGAACTCCAAGTCCAGGGATACACAGACTCGGATTTCATGTCCGATATAGATGATCGAAAGTCGACATCTAGGAGTCTGTTTGTGTGCAATGGTGGTGCTGTCAGCTGAAAGAGTTCCAAGCAAACTGTGATAGCAGATTCCACCATGGAAGCAGAATATATCGCTGCATCAGAGGCTACGAAGGAAGCATTCTGGTATAAGAAGTTTGCTGCAGAAATTGGAGTAATGCCATCAGATGCCATTCCTCTATACTGCGACAACAATGGCGCCATAGCCCTTGCTAAGGAGCCGAGGTCTCACCAGAAATCCAAGCATATTGAGCGGCGATACCACCTCATCCGCGATTACCTCGAGAAGGGTTATGTCGAGGTCAAGAGAGTCAACTCCACAGATAATGTGGCAGACCCACTTACAAAGCCATTGGGCCAGTAGAAGATCGAAGCCCACCTTGAGAAGATGGGACTTAGACTTGTAGCCAATTGGCTTTAGGATAAGTGGGAGATTGTTAGATATATGTGCCCTAGAAGCCAGAATTGGCTGACACTTGTAATACACTTCTAGGGGCAAAATTATAATTTTGACTATATATCAATAAAATGGGTTATTTTCTATCACATATGTATATTTAGTGTCTGTGATACATCCTTTGAGTTAATGGTAATGATAATTCATATTTTCAAGAGTTGAAAATTTAAGACATGAATAATCATTATTAACTCATAAAATGCTCCCGACCATAGGATCATCACGAGGATGGTGATTGATCCGAAAGGTTGGTGTACAATCGCTTCTCTTTAGTAGATGAGTCTTGAGTCTATGGTGTGGAGATACCAGAGCGAGAGTATAGATACTCGTTAGAGAACGAGGGCACTGAGCGTGACCATCTCGAGTAGTCATTAGGGAGTCTACCTTCTCGTCAATGACTGACTCGATGCTGCAGTAGTGTATCTGGTTCTTTGACCTGAGGTGCATCGATAGTTCACCTTGAGGGTGTTATAGTTTGACTACACCATTACTCGATCTCCTAGCCATACGGAATCCTGAGGTGTATGTTGGCTATAGCATGTTCATTGTAGGAACTGGATAGCATCAAGATGGAATCTATCTACCTCGGTGGTAGAGGAGCAGCCCTATGATGATCATGAGAATCAAGTCCAGAAGCCCATGGCCATGGCAGAGTGAAATAATAGAAAGAGTTTCTATTTAGGTTTTCACATTGGACTTGAATCGAATGATTACATCATATGACAGAGAACTAGGGTTTGACGAGTTCACCTTAACCCTAATCTGATCGGGGCTCAAGATAGAAGAACTTAATCACACAGGTAGCTGCACCAAGAGGTTCGCATTCAGCTCTGATGGATTGCCACCATATACTGCTAGGTGTCACTGGTTGATTTTGGGAGCAATTAGAATGATTTAGATGATCGATCATTCTAGCTGTTCGAATCAAAAGAGTTCTGATCCATCGAAAGGAGTTTCGATGATGTCGATGATAGAGATCATGACATATCCCATTACCATACAGAACTGAACCTAACTGGGTCACACAAACAAGGGTTTGAATCTGGTGATCATCAATTGAACTGATCCAGTTCAATTGATCTGAATGAGATTCAATTAGGTTCAAGAAAATCGTGCTAGCACTCGATTGAACCTAACGTTCTTCTTTTACTATCATAAATAGTTGTCCTGACTGAGCCAAAGGAGTTTGTGCTCATTTAGAGGCCTTCACTTTGTCTGACTAGAGCTTGTCCAAGTCAGAAAAGATTGTCTTATTTTGTAAGACATTACCTGCCATTTTTGGTCACCAGCCATTTCTCGTCCTTTAACTTTGGTCAAAAGTTGACCTTTAACTGGTCAAATATTGACCATTGACATTTTGACTTTTGTCCATGTGTCATGCACCTATTGGAGAGCTGGTGGGGGCCTGTCCCCCTGCCAGAACCTGGCAAGGAGGAGGGCACACGCCACCCTTGGCGTGTGCCCAAGTTGGAGGCGCCTAGGAGTCCCTGTTGGACAGGGACTCCATCTCCTTTTTGGATTCCGATTAGAGTTCTCCTAAGAACCAACTTTGACTGATCTTAGGCATCCTCTAAGAAGGAATCTAGGGGACTCTATTCTCACCAATCAGATTTAGATCTGATTTCACAAAGAGTTGTGATTGGTTGGGAAGAAGAGGAGTTGGATCATGCTTAGTCTATAAATAAGACCCTGCGCCCAACTCAGATTAAAGTTGGAATTAACAGAGATTTCCCATGCCCCAAGGCTGCCTTCTCCTCTCCTCCTCCATGCCAAACCCACCTTCTCCTCCTTCTCCTCTCCACGTCCAAAAGGAGTTTTGGACCTTAGGTTGGTGCGTTCCAGATCAAGAAGAAAGGCGATCAAAAGCTAGAAGGCTGCGCTGCTGCAAAGGACAACTGCTGATCTTCAAAAGGAGTTTTGAAGATCCTCCAGATCAGATCCAGATCTGATTTTTGGAGGCATGATAGAGAAGAAGAGGATCTCCAAATCCAACCCGAGTGGATACCGATAGAGGCCAGGCGCTTGCGTGGCTAGATCCAGAACCTTCCGCTGCAATCAGGATCATCTATAGGGTAATAGGATTACCCAAAATAGGTAAATTAAATTTGATTTAATTTATCTTATTTTATTTTATTTATTAAAATAATAAGAATCAGATCTGAAATATATCAAGATCTGATTGAGATCAAGAGAAAAAATTTTGAAATATATCTCTTGATCTGATCAGATCTGGACGAACCTGGACCGGGAAATCAGGATTTCCCTTCATCCTGCAAGTCTGCTTTCTATGGCTACCTTTGCACTTCCTGTAGGATAGATAGCTCTCCATGTTGGTCCTCCACAAGTGTATCACCATGCCTTCCTAACTCCACCTCAAACTGAACACGATCCGAGGTTGATGTTAAGGGCAAATCATCTGTATCCGAGAACTGTCTCAAATTATCCTATATTGTCTTCATAACTTCATCTACACTTTTCGACTTTATCACATGCTCTTTTCATCAAAAATCACATTTTGATTGATGACACATCTTTGAGAATATAAATCCCATAGCAAGAAATCCTTCACACCTCACGAAAATCCAATGAATATCATCTTCTTTGACTTTAGGTCTAACTTACTCCTATCAGCTTCTTCTATCAAAGAATATGCAGGACAGCTGAATACCTTCTAGTGGCCAAGCTTCACCTTCTTTCCACTCCAGATAGCCTCTGAAAGTCCTCCATTAAGTTTTCAATCGAGAGACCTATTAACAAGAAAATAAGCATAAATAAGAGCATCACCCTAAAAAGATTTGGCCAGTGATGCCTGCAACCTCAAGCTCCTTGCCTTCTTTGTCAGTGTCTAATTCATCCTCTCCACGATATCGTTCCGCTAAGAGATCATCTACATTATGTAATGGTGTTTAATACCATTTTCTCCATAGTATTTTTTGAATGCCAGGCTGGTGTATTTCTCTCCATTATTAGACCTCAAATACTTTACTGGTTGCCCAGTCTCCTTCTCCATCTTAGCTCTCCATATTTTAAATCAAGCAAAAACAACTAATTTTTTTTCTTGATCAGATAAACCCATATCTTCCTAAAGAAGACATCTATGAAGGTCACAAAATATCTTGCTCCACCTCAAAATGTAATAAGTGCTCGTCCCCATACGTTTGTGTGAACTAGCTCCAAAATAGCTTTACTCCACTTGGTACTATCGGCAAATATAATTCTGTGCTGTTTGCTATAAATACAAGGCTTACATAGATCATTTTCTTCTTTTCTGAATGTCAGAATTAGATCTCTCCTACTAAACTCCATAAACCCCCCATCACTTAAGTGACCCATATGATAGTGCAATAGCTTGTAGACTAGCTATTCCGCTTGTGCTGCTATAAATAGTTCTGCACTATCGATAACTACTGAGCCCTCCATCCTATATAGGTTATTGCTCAGTCTTCTCCCTCTCATCACCACCAACAAACCCTTGAAAATTCTCAAACACCCACTACTGGTTGACAACTAAAAGCATACCCCTATTCTTCCAAGTAACCTAGGGATATCAAGTTCTTCTTCAGTTCTGATACATGCTTCATATTACTGAGTATTCATATGATACCATCATACATCCTCACTATAACTGTACCAATATCAGAAACTTTACATCGATGATTATCTCCAAGACTAACACTTTCTCCATCAGATCTCTCGTATGATGAGAACCACTCTTGATGTACATTGTAATGGTGGGAATATGCTAAATCCAGTGTCTAGTGGTTATCTAACTCTGTAACTCCATCTGATACTATCAGTATATTATCTCCACTATCTTCAGATGATAGAACACCACTCTCACTAGTCGATCCATCATTACAACTGCTCTTTTTCTTTTCATTCTTCAAAAGTAGGTAATTCTTTCTAATATGAACAGGTTGATAGTACTTGTAGCATTTCTAAGCTTTCTGATTTTCTTGAGCTTTGGATCTATCCTTTGATTTATCTTGAGTTCTCTCCTTAGGCCTTCCTTGTCTCTCATTCATAGAAAGTACCTCTAAACTAGGATTTTCTCTAACTAGCCTCTCTCGCTACTTATTGGATCTGAGAACTCCAACCACTTTCTCGAAGTTTAATGTCCCTTTTTCATATACCAAAGTAGTAATGAGTCCATCATATACTACTAGCAGTGAACACAATAACAAGAGAGCTCTATCCTCCTCATCAATCTTCATATCAAGACTCATAACATCCGAGCAAACTTGATTGAACATTTGAATGTGAAAAACTAGATCTCCTTCTTCGAACATTCATAAACTATATAGCTATTTCTTCAATCATAGTTTGTTTGTCATGTTCTTGCCTATATATGTGTTCTCTAGTTTCTGCCAAAGCTCCTTTGATGTGTTTTTCATGTTGATCTCTGATAGAACTTCATCAGCATGGCACATCTTAATCATGCTAAAAACTATCTCTTCAAGTTCCCCCCACTCTTCAATAGAAATCTTTTTTGGTCTTTCCTAAGTCAAGACCTTATAGATTCTATTCTACACTAGTAGATCCTTCATCCTTCGCTGCCAAAGATTGAAGATTTTCTTGCCATCAAACTTTCCAAAGTCCGTCTTAATGGTACTCGATGCCATCTCAACCAAATTTTTAATAACCAAATACTAAAACAACATAATAGTGTTCAAAAAAATTGTTTAGCACCATACCACAATCCCATGTAGAGCTTTTGACCTTTCCTCTGCCAGATCCAATGCTAAGGCGCTGATACCAATCTATTGTAACCTAGTGTTGCTCTAATGCCATGTGTTGGAAATAATCCTTGCTATTTGATGATTTCTTAAACAGCAACAAGGATCTGAGAAAATTGATGGTGATGGACCATCCTATCAAACCCTAGAAAACCCTAGGTTATGAAGAAGAGAGGGAGAACGAGAGAGGAAGAGAAAGTTTCAGGGAGAAAAGGCTCATATTGTTTTTTTATTTTTTTTATATAAAACTCAATACAGAGTGTGTATATATATATATATATATATATATATATATGTCTATATATATATATACTTGGTAAAATAAGACCCAATCTGAAAAACTTTCCTAGCTAACCTAATATGATACACTCCCCGAGCCCATTTACACCCATATCTCTCATGCATACATCCATTGGACTAATTCCAGTCCAATCCATAGGTTAGCTCCTTAGGACCTCAAGAACCAAGGTCCTAAGTCCTTAGGATTAAACCCAATCCCAAGCCAAAATAGAATTCATGTACTATTCTATTCACCACTTAAGCCAGCTCGGTCAGTAGTCAGGCTGGCTTGATTGTGATGTTTCTTGTGAGAGTCCGAATCACCACTCTCTGCTCTACTACTCGGGTTGACTCTCTCAGGATTCGAGCTAGCTCAACTTCGACTCGGGCTGGCTCTGATAGGAACCAAGCTTGCCCTTCCAATGAGTTAGCCTAATATGCTTTTTGGACTTTCGCTCGAGCCGGCTCTCTCAGAATTTGGGTTGGCTCAACTTTTGCTCAGGCCAGCTCTAATAGAAATCGAGCCAGCCCAACTGAAGAATTGCCTGAAGCTCTTTGATGGTTGGTTCCATTTGTTAGATATGTGCACCCTAGAAGCTAGATTGGATGACACTTGTAATACACATCTAAGGGAAAAATTATAATTTTAACTATAAATAATAAAATAGATTATTTCCTATCATAGTTTGTATTTGAAAGTGTCTGTGATACATTTCTTGAGTTAATGGTAATGATAGTTCATATTTTCAAGAGTTGAACATTTAAGATATGAATTTTCATTAATAACTCATAAAATGCTTCCGACCGTAGGATCATTATGAGGATGGTGATTGATCCAGAAGGTTGGTGTACAATCGCTTGTTTTGGATAGATGAGTCTTGAGTCTATAGTGTAGAGACACCGAAATGAGAGTACAGATACTCGTTAGAGAATGAGGGTACTGAGCATGACCACCTTGAGCAGTCATGAGGAAATCTATCTTCTCGTCGATGACTGGCTTGAAGCTGCAGTAGTGTATCTAGTTCTTTGATTTGAGGTGCATCGGTAATTCATCTTGAGGGTGTTATAGTTTGACTACACCATAACTCGATCTCCTAGCCATTCGGAACACTGAGGTGTCTATTGTCTATAGCATGTTCATTATAAAAATTGGATTGCACCAATAGGGAATCTATCTACCTTAGTAAATGAGGAGTAGTCCTTTGTTGATCATGAGAATCAAGTTCATAAGCCCATGGACATGGCAGAGTGAAATAATAGAAAGAGCTTCTATTAGAATTTTCACATTGGACTTAAATCGAATGATAATTCATATAACGAAAATTAGGGTTTGACGAGATCATCTTAACCCTAATCCGATCGGGACTCAAGATAGAGGAACTTAATCATACAGGTAACTGCACCAAGAGGTTCACTTTCAGTTCTGATGGGTTGCCACCATATGATGCTAGGTATCATTGATGGATTTTGGGAGCAATTAAAATGATTTGGTTGATCAATCATACTAGTTGTCTGAATTAGAAAAGTTCTGATCCATCGGAAGATATTTTGATGATATCGATGATAGAAATCATGATATATCCCATTACCATACAGAACTGAACCTAACTGGATCACACAAATAAGGGTTTGAATCTGAATATCATCAATTAGATTAACACAGTTCAATTGATTTGAATAAGATTCAATTAGATTCAAGAAAATCGTGCTAGCACACGATTGAGCCTAATGTTCTCCTTTATCAATCACTAAAGCTTGTCTCGATAGAGCCAAATGTATTTGGACTCACTCAGAAACCTTTACTTAGTCTGACTAGAGCTAGTCCAGGTCAGAAAAGAGTTGTCTTAATTTATGAGATAAATTTGAGACAATACCTACCATTTTTTATCACCTATAAAATCTTATCTTCAGACATTGGTCAAATATTGACCCTGGATACTTAGACATCTGTCCATGTGTCATGCACCCATAGAAGAGTACCTAAGGACTTGTCCCCCTACTAAAAAGCAGACAGAAAAGGGGTGCATGTCTGAGGCATGTGCCCCATGAGGATAAAAGATGGAGTACCATATAGATGGGACTCTAGTTACTTCAGGGGATTAAATTATGTGGTAACAAGAAGACTTGTTTGACCCAATCTTGGCGCCACCTAAGGAGAGTTTTGAGGGTGTCTAATCTAATTGGATCGGATGATATCATCCCACCAATCATATTTAAATCTGATTGCACAAAGGGCCATGATTGGCCAAGATGATGTGGCACTGCATGGCATAGCAGGGTCTATATAAACCCTATCTGTGCCTAAAATTCAATTCTTCGACCTTTAGCCCATGCCACATAGCCCCTCTTCCTCCTTCTTCATGCCACCCTCTGGTCCTCTCTCTCCTCTCCACGCCCAAAGGACTTTGGGCATGAAGAAGGTGCGATCCAAGCAAGTGAATGGTGCCAGGAAAGGAAGAAGGCAGCACTACTGCAAGAGACAATGGCTGTTCTTCAAAAGCCATTTTGAAGACCTTCAAGATCAGATCTAGATCTGGCTTTTGGAGGATTGATTGAGAAGGAGAAGATCTTCAGATCCTGCCTGAGTGGAGACTGGTACAGACCAGGCACTTTGATAAGTACCATAAATTTACCAATAAAAATATTAATTTATCAATTAATTGATATTAATTTTTAAGAATTAATGATCAATTTATATATAATTTTTAAGAAATTAATATTTTTATTAATTTAAAAATTAATTAAAAATAATAAAAAATAAAAAATAAAATTTTATATTGACTAGAAAGAGCTTATTTTTTTAATCATAACAAAATAAGTTTCATGCAAAATAGAGCTAAAACGAAGATGATATGAACTTCTAAAGAAATAAAATAAAAATTAAATGAAAAAAAAGAAAAATGGCTCAGTCGGCTCAAGCTGCTGTGCCATATCAACTGGTGCATCCAAACATATCGAGCTAAGCTGACGAAGCCAGCATGCTAAGCTAGCCATGCAAGCCAACTCAACTGTGGAAGCCGTCAATTGGTCCACAATCCAGGCGTGGACCATCAGCTCAGCAGAAACTAACGAATCACAGAGCGACACATGGTGGACCTAGACCTTTAAAGGGTTCACAAAAAATCTATCATGACTCACAGGACATTTTTGACATTTCACTCAACAACAAGAGGTGCTGATTGGTTGCAGTGTATGGTGCAGCCGATCCACGCGGTCCATGAGAATAGTAATTACGCGATTGGATGGCTGCAGTCGCTTGCGGTCAAGATCGGATGATGGAGGTTTAAAATTGAATTTGATTCGAACTTAGCTTCACGCGGATCGCCATCTAATGGCAGCGCTTGATCCAAGGGATGATACGATGGTCTAGAATGCTCCCGACGGTGATCAAGACTCCCGACGCATGATTAGCGATCAGATTTCCTCCATCAACATATGATCAATGATCAAAATTTAATCCAACATGATCTAGACCGATACGCATCTAATTTTGATGATTTTTTATCCATTGGATTCCTATTGAACGGCTAAAATTCATCCAGAGCAGCAGAATTCATCCAAGACTCCTTTTAATCCAATTTTCTTTCGAATTTCTCCATATTTTGATGATCAAAGAGCTCCTTAGTCCCACATTGCCCAGAAGAAAACTCTCCAATCCTCCTAGCTTTGTAAAAAGGATCCCAGGCCTCTAAAAATCAATAGATCTGATCAAGATGAAGCTTTGGTACAGGGAGAAGCTAGGCTATGGGTTAATGGCTGCTTCAAAGTAATGGTTCTGAGAAGAAGAGCTGGACTTCTACACCATCTTTCTACCAATACCGATCTAAGATCAGAGATCAAGCTATTTTATTTTATTTCATTTTAAATTCCATGTATTTAAATTCTAAAATTTTAATTAATAAAAATTTTATTTTATTTTGCACTTTAATTTCAGCTCTTTATTTTTGTTGCAATTTAATTTCTAGATTTTAATTATTACTTTTTATTTTATTGCAAGTAAATACTAAGATCTAACTAATAGATCTTAGTACCAAGTTTAAATTCCTGCATCTTTTAATTTTTACTTTTTATTTTTCGACTTCATTTTTTATTTCAAAACTCAAATTCTTTTCTCTTTCTTTTTAAAAATCAAAAATTTTAAATCTAAAATACTACTTTTCCTATGGATTCGATTCGATTTACTACTATCTACGTATTTTTAATTATTTTAAGAAGTCGGATTAAACTGATAAATATGGTGTCTTAACGACAACATCACATCCTTATCAAGTTTTTGGTGTCGTTGCTGGGTAAGGCACGGACATTAAATTTTTGATCTCTTTGATTTTTCTACAAATAAATTATAAATAAAATTTTTATTTTCTTGTAAATATTGCTTGCTAATTTTTTTATTTATTTTGCAGAAAAAAAGATTAAAGAACAAAAAGAATTAGGGCAAGGAACAAATCATTTTGTTTTGCTTGGTGAGATCAATCCTAACCCTAGTCCTTTTTTTTATTTATTTAATTATTTTATTTTTAAATTAAATTTAAAAAAATATATCCACTTAAATCTAATTAAAAATCTTATGACAAGATTAAAAATTCTAACTGCTTAGAGCATGCATCATATTAGTTTTATTTTTATTTTTTTTGGTGATCGCTCGAGACAAGGTAAGCTTTTAAGTTTAATCAATTTCATGCATCTACTTTAGTTACATAGAATCCCTTGTTGAAAGTGATTGGGCATATGCATCTTTAAATCAACTTAAGGGCACAACCTAATTAATCAAGATAAGATGAAGATTTGATCACCCTTCCTTAGCCTACAAACAACCAACCAACATCCTGCATTGACCTAAGCCTTTAATTTTAAAATCAATTAGACGTCAACCCTAGGAATTCGTGCTCATTAAGATAAAAAATCCGAAGAGTTGAACTAGATTAGGTTCAGTCAATTTGACTGGTGTCTAGGAAAGTGGTTCAGAAATAACTAGGCCCGAAGGAAGGTGGTTTCTAATTGATTTCATTCGCTTACTTGATTAAGCATAATTGGTATCTAAGGCAAGTAATGGAGGAACCCCCACCGACCTTATACTTATCTGATCAGTTGATTGGCTGATCCTACACTTGAAGGACTTGAAGGTGACCTTAACAGTGAGGAGCTGTCTAGATTTAGGACAATCCTTAGTCAGGATTGATTGACCAACTTGATTGCTAACCAACATTATCACTAATTAAATCTAATTCTTCTCTCTCTTCTTAGTTTTAGGACTCCTTAGGATTTTTTTTAAAACTTTTATTTCTTTCTTCTCTTTTTCCTCCTCAAAAATAAAATAAAATAAAATAAAAATTAAATTAAATTAAACTAATTAAAAAATATTAAAAATAATAATTAAATTAAATTAAATTAAACATAATAAATAAAATAATTAATTTTTTTTAAAAATAATTTTTAATATAATAAAATAATAAAAAAATATAAAAAATTTTAAAAATTTTAAAAAAATTTTGAACCACACGTTAGGATTGCATAGTATATATATGGTAGGAAATTACTTTACCTAATCTAGTTAAATCCAACCATAACATTGAAAGGCTGAATCGTATTAAACCCGATAACTCGATGGCTAAAAATTTTAGAGAACCACCTAAGCAGATTTAGGAACATTTTATCCCTTCTACCTATAGCCCATCGATTTGTATCCAATTATCTGATATCCATGTTATCCACTATGAGATCAAGCCGACTACAATCCAGATGCTTTCATCTTTCTATGGGAACATCAATGAAGATCCTTATAAATATCTAGATGAATTCTTAGAAATCTGCTCTACGGTAAAAATTCAAAATTTAACTAAGAATGTCCTTAGACTAATTTTATTTTTCTTATTATTAAAAGACAAAGCCAAGTACTGGCTTGGCACAATAGGGAGACCAATTAAAACTTAGGCTGAATTGCAAAGTGAATTTCTTAAAAAAATTTATCCCATAGGCTGAACCAACATTATGAGGCAAACTATCACTGAATTTGCTCAGCTTTCAGGGAAACAAATTCACGAGTCATGGGAGAGACTTAAGAAACTTCTTAGAAAATGCCCACACCATGGTCTATCTAAGTGGCAAATAATTCAAGCTTTCTATGAGGATTTAGGAGATCAATACAAACAGATGGTAGATGCATCCTGTAGAGGTGCATTCATGAATAAGAGTGAGGATGAAGCCTATACCTTTTTTGAAATCCTAAGTGAAAGCTCAATTAACCATACTTTGTTATCTTTCTACCAAACCTAGACGGATCCATGAATTTAAACATCTAGAATCTAGTCCTAAGGCTGATTGAAATTTGATAAATAAAGTGGATTTTCTTGCTCAAAAATTAGATCAAGTCCTAATGCTAGGTCAACAATCTCCTGTACAATTCACATCATCTTCTAATCATCAGAAGATTTGTTCAATCTATGCTAGCATAACCCATCATGTGAATGATGTCCTAAGGCTACATAATTTCCATCTTTTATCCAAGAACAAGTCCAAGCTATTCAAGACTACTCCAAGCTAGTTAATGATCCATTTTTAAATTCATGTAACTCTAGCTGGAGAAATCATCCTAATTTTTCTTTGACATCCCAACAGACTCAGGCTCAGACCCAAATTTCACCTATGCAAAATTATCAAAATAGACCCCAATACTAAAATTATGCCTATAATACTAGTCAGCCTAGTCAATTTACCTAGCCATCATATTACAATCATCTCTCATACCCATCTCCTCAATAGATCAATCTAGCTGACGATATATTTAACCAACTTCAATAATTAATTTTGAATCAACAATAATCGATCTTGACTCAACAATAATCTATCGTCAGGCTAGAAGTTCAAATAGGATAATTAGTTGAGTCTAACATGAGGAGAGAACTAGATCAACTACCGAGCCTACCAATTTTAAATAATCCACCTAATGTCCACCAACCATCTAGACCAAGTTATCAATTTAATGTCTCACTTATGAATTCCCAATTTAAGAATGCCAAAGTAATTCTTGAACTTAAAAGCTATAGGATTCTTATGGATCCATACCAAGATCGGGTGAGAGAGGCTAGTACTGATGCTAGCCAAAATAAAAATTTAGAGAAATCGATTAGTACTGAAACTAACCGCATAGAAGAACCCAAGTTAGGAACTAGTATTAATGCTAGTTCCAATTTAAATGAGATAGAAAAAGAAAAAAAGAGAATAGATGATTTACCTGAAACTTATAAACCTAAAAAACTATTCCCTTCAACCCTAGAAGCAGGTTCTTCTTACAAAAATCAAGAGGCATGTAATGAAGAGTCAATGGAGTTGTTTAAGCAAGGTTATATTAATTTACCTCCAGAACTAAAAATGTCTTTAGTCATCCTTCCAGCACCCATTGAATCAAACTTAACTTCTAATACAAAAACTCAATTCGTGAGCATTTCAGAAGAATAAATAGGAGAAATTCTTAATAAACATGGGTCTGAGAATGGGGTCACAAATTATGTTTCCCAAATTAACAATGAATATATCAATAATAGAATTATAAATCAACTTTTTGAGATTGGCAATCCAAAATAATTAAAATTTATCAATCTAATATTTGACACAGCATAGTTAAACTGCATTGTGTCTAGATGAAGACGATAAACTTAGCGCTTATTGGGAGGCAACCCAATATTTAATTTTTTTTAGTTTAATTTATCTTTTTAGTTGATTTTTTTAGGATAATTTGAATAAGTTTGAGGAAGAGCCCAAATTTTCAAAGGCATGTACTGGACCAAATACATTAGGTTATGTGTATTCTTTCATGTCCTTTATTGCACCCTTTATTTTTTCTTCTCCATTGATGACAATGTCGATTAAGTTGGAGGAGAGAAAAATAAAAATTTTAAAAATTTTAAGTCCTTGAAAAAATTAATATTTAGTATTTAGACACCTGATTATGCTTAAGAATCAAATTAAACTAAGCATTTTTAAAAAAAAATTGATACATAGATCAGAGAATCTGTGAGATATTACGAAATCAAGTATTAAGAAAATTCAATAAAAAAATAAGTCTAGAACATAAAAAGTTTCTTTTTTGAGCATTTTTAATTATCTCTACAAGCATAAAAAAAAATCTACTTTTTATAAGCTTGTGTAGGATAACTATACATTTTTATATATAAAAAAATATTTTAATAAAATAATTTTTAAATACTTCTCATTGAGTAATCGAGCCTCTTTGCCAAAGCAAGTATTGAGTTTCGCATCTAAAGATGGGAAGGGCAAAGAAGCTCATTGTAATGCTAGTCTTAACTCGTAGCCTATTTGATTTGAGCTAATAAGCCTGAGGGGTATTCTATACCTAGTGTTCTAAAGCCAACTGATTTGAAAGTTATTGGCTCAAGACTCGCTACATGGATCAAATAGAAAGCTTAAGGGGTTAAGACACTCAATAGTGGTACAATGTTAAAAAAAAAATATTGGTTTTTCATTGAGTAATCGGGTCTCGATGCCTAAGTAAGCAATGATATTCGCATCAAAAAGTGGACAATATGAAAATAAAAATCAATAAATGAAGGGCGAAAGTAGCAATACACTTATCTATTCAGAGATAAAGGTGGGATAATTCAGAAAAAGTTTTAAAAAATTTAATATTTTTTACTTAATTTTTCTATTGATAAGTATTAATACTCCAATGATATGTCTCACTTAAGCTCTACTGAATATCAATGGCCATTTTGAAAATTATTTAGGTAAAATTTGAAACTCTAAAGTTAAAAGGTATTTAAAATTAAATTTTTTCTTTACTCAAGGATGAGTAAACCTTAAGTTGGGGAGTGTGATAAGTACCATAAATTTATCAATAAAAGTATTAATTTATTAATTAATTTATATTAATTTTTAAAAATTAATGATCAATTTATATATATTTTTAAAGAAATTAATATTATTATTAACTAAAAAATTAATTAGAAAATAATAAAACTTAAAAATAAAAAATAGTGAATAGAAAGAGTTTATTTTTTTGATCGTAACAAAATAAGTTTTACATAAAACAGAGCTAAAATGAAGAAGATATGAATTTCTAAAAAAATAAAATAAAAATTAAATAAAAAAAAGAAAAATAGCTCAGTCGGCTCAAGCTGCTGCGCCATATCAGCTGGCACATCCAAATGCACCGAACCAAGCCGATGAAGCCAGCACACCAAGCCAGCCATGTAAGCCGACTCGCCATGGAAGTCGTTAGCTGATCCACGATCTAGGCATGGACCGCTAGCTCAGTAGAAATCGGCAAATCACAAAGCGACACGTGGTGGACCTAGACGCTTAAAGGGTTTACAAAAAATCTATCATGGCTCATAGGGCATTTTGGACTTTTTACTCGATAATAGGAGGTGCTGATTGATTGTGGTGTACAGTGCAACCGATCCACACGGTCCGTGGGAATAGTAATTATGCGATCGGATGGCTGTAGTCGCTTACGGTCAAGATCGAATGGTGGAGGTTTAAAACTAAATTTGATTCGAACTTAGCTTCGCATAGATCACCATCTAATGGTAGAGCTCAATCTAGAAGATGATCCGACGGTCCAAAATGCTCCCGATGGTGATCAGGACTTTTGATGTATGATCAGCAGCCAGATTTCCTCCATCAATGCATGATCAATGACCAAAATTTAATCCAAGCTGATCTGGGCCGATACGCATCCAATTTTGATGATTTTTGATTCGTTAGATTTCTATTGAATGGCCAAAATTCATCCAAAGCAGCAGAATTCATCCAAAATTTTTTTAATCTAATTTTTACTTGGATTTCTCCATATTTTGATGATCAAAGAGCTCCTTAGTCCCACATTGCCCAGAAAAAAACTCTCCAGCCCTCCTAGCTCTATAAAAAGGACCTCAGGTCTCTAGAAATCAATAAATTTGATCAAAGTGAAGTTTTGGTATAGGAGGAAGCTAGGCTTTGGGTTAATGGCTGCTTCAAAGCAATTGGTGCTGAGAAGAAGAGCTGGGCTTCTACACAATCTTTCTGTCAATGTTGATCCAAGATCAGAGATCAGGCTATTTTATTTTATTTTTTTTAAAATTCTATATATTTAAATTCTAAAATTTTAATTAAAAAAAATTATTTTATTTTATTTTTATTTTTTATACTTTAATTTCAACTCTTTATTTTTATTGTAATTTAATTTTTATACTTTAATTATTACTTTTTATTTTATTGCAAGTAGATGCTAAGATCTAACTAGTAGATCTTAGTACCAAGTTTAAATTCCTACATCTTTTAATTTTTACTTTTTATTTTCCAACTTTACTTTTGATTTCAAAACTCAAATTCTTTTCTCTTTCATTTCAAAAATCAAAGATTTCAAATCTAAAACACTACCTTCCTTGTAAATTTGATCCGACTCACTACTATCTACGTATTCTTAATTATTTTAAGAAATCAGATTAAACTGATAAACATGGTGTCTTAACAACAACATCGCACCCTTATCACACTTGCATGGCTACATCCAAAACCTCAAACAAATATCGGGGTCATCATAAGGTAATTAGATTATCTAAAATAAAGATATAATTAAATTAAATTAAATTTTTATTTTTATTATCAGATCAATAAGATTAGATTTGAGGAGTCTCAGATTTGATTAAAATTTTAGAATAATTTTTTTAAAATATCCCTCCTGATCCAATTAGATCTAAACGAATCTGATCCAGAAAATAGATTTTTTTTTTCAATTGATATCAGAATCAGGTTGCATAATTCATTAGATCTAATTTTAATTTATTTTTAATCTAATAATTAGATAATTTTAGGTGTTGCATTAGATGTGATTAGATCTAAAATTAGTAAATTAAAAATTAAATAATCTAGATCTAAGATATATGAGATGCATGATTAGACTAGGAATAGAATTATTTTATGTGTAGTCTAGCATGATCATAATTTTAATTTAATTAATTATAATTTTTAGATTTATTTATTTATTATTTTTTGATAATTATAAATATTATAATTAAATCTAAGAAAATAAAAAATAAATTTATTTAATTTATTCATACGAGATATGATAGATGCATGTTTAGACTAGTTGTAGAATAGTTCTACAAAATTATCTAAAATAAATTTTAATCTGATATGATCAAATTTAAATCTTATTTTTTAGATGTTTATGAGATAATTTAGATCTGAAAACATACATGATACAACTGCTCTCAAAACATATTTTTAGTTAGATTAATTTTTATATATGTGATATGTGATGTAGATCTAACTAATTTTATAGATTTATCATGTTTCTGATTAAGGCATTCTCCTTCACCGTCCTATCATAAGAATGAAGTAGGGTTTAAAGGCTCTCTCCTTCCATTCGATGGGATGTTCTTATGGTGTGTAGGGATGCTGCGTGTTCGACCTTAATTAAAAATCAAAAACTTATTTTCTGCAAAACCTAGATCCTAAAATCCTAAAATTTTATGTACATATTTTGTTTATGAACCCTAAACTTAATTAAGAATTAAGATTATGAAATATATTAGATTTAAAATTAAAAATTTTTAGATCTAAGATATATTCATAAAATTAGGTTCAAGCTTGGGTAGCTCAATTAGGTCTAGCGATTGATCAAATCGAATCAAGAGTTGGTTAGGTGGGATTAGGAGTACTTAAATTGACCAGTCTAATAGGATTAAGTCTGGGTCAAGGTCGAGTCACATGAGTGATTGATCAAGTTAAGACCTAATTAGGCTTAGTGGTTAGAGTCTGGATTGTAGGCTAATCCGATTGGTTTTGGCTCAACAATTTGGTATCTAAGGTAAGTTTGGCAGATACAATCGACTGATTTTTAGTTGGGAGCTACTTGACTCGAATGCATTCTTATCCAGTTAATGGCATATCCCTTCCACCGATCTCACTTATCTGGCCATATTTGTTGGCCCGGTCCTGATCTAAGGTGGCTAACAATATGAGCTAACCCATGCCACTAGGTTAGTCATAATGGTTATGGCTATGTCAAGTCAAGTTTCGAGAGAGCTAAATCAAATCTCTCTAAGAAAAAATTAAGTCTAAGGTCTTCCACCATTGTAAATGTGCGGGCCCTTCCTGAGGTTGATTGTTCTCGACTGGTCACAATGGTTCAGTTGCATCGAAAAGATGCAACCATATCTATTAGGCATTGAATGCTATGAGCTGGAGGATGGATTGGGCTCAATATTTTGGATACAGTGAGAGACCTAATTAGGAATCCAATATATGCAAATGATGGGTCTGACTTAACTAAAAAGTAGATCAATATTTCAGGCATGATGAGAGTCATGAATTAGAGATCAAGTCTGGGTGCACCATCATTAGAGAATCACTGGACAAGAGTTGTTCACTCATTGGCTAACCCATCACCAATAACTGTTAGGTGAGGTGATGAGTTAGTTGGTGGGACTGCACCACCCACTAAAAATTAGTAATCATAGAGATTTTTGCATCTCTACAAAAGGAGTGTAAGAATCTGAGAAAATAGTGAAAGCTAATTTATTTAAAAATCAAACTCCTAAATAAATTGGTCAAGTCTTAATTATAAAATCTAACTAGAAACTTTGACTCTCTATAGGAAAAAGAAAAATGTCAGCGTCCAACCTACTAGCCCGTATCCTGGACACCCATAGACTGATCGGACCCAATTACAAGGATTGACTCTGAAACTTCAAAATTATTTTGGATTCTGAGAAGTTGACTTATGTATTGGATCAGGATCCTCCCACCTTACCAGCTCGTCCGTTCGCTGAATAGAAAGCATCTCTTGACAAATGGATGGATGAAGATAATAAGGCCAGATACTACATGTTGGGCTCAATGTCTGATGAGCTTCAGCACCAATATGAAGATATCAAGACTGCCCGCCAAATGTTGGCTCACCTGCAAGAGTTATTTTTTGGTGAATAGAGTCACGCAGCCAAATATCAGATCACTAAACGACTATTTATGGCTAAAATATGTGATGGACAGTCAGTCCAAAATCATTATCTGATGATGATCAAGGATTTAAAAGAGCTTGAGAAGCTTGGAGTGAACTTAAATTAGGATCTATAGAATGATATAATTCAACAATCCTTGACTGATGCGTATGGATAGTTCATCATGAACTACCATATGCATAAACTTCAGAATACACTGGCCAAGCTTATGAATATGCTGGTTATTGCTGAGCTTTCTATGAAAGGCTTCTAAAGACTCAGTACTTACTATGAAATGGACTTCTTTCAAGGGAAAGTTTATTGGAAAGAAGAAGAAGTCTGTGAAAAAATAGAAGATGGAAGGTGGAACAAAAAAGAAGGCAGAGCTGAAGAAGAAAGCCACTGACAAA
>QRFJ01001491.1:114752-171194 GCA_006176705.1 Cocos nucifera
ATTATTACTTTTTATTTTATTGCAAGTAGATGCTAAGATCTAACTAGTAGATCTTAGTACCAAGTTTAAATTCCTACATCTTTTAATTTTTACTTTTTATTTTCCAACTTTACTTTTGATTTCAAAACTCAAATTCTTTTCTCTTTCATTTCAAAAATCAAAGATTTCAAATCTAAAACACTACCTTCCTTGTAAATTTGATCCGACTCACTACTATCTACGTATTCTTAATTATTTTAAGAAATCAGATTAAACTGATAAACATGGTGTCTTAACAACAACATCGCACCCTTATCACACTTGCATGGCTACATCCAAAACCTCAAACAAATATCGGGGTCATCATAAGGTAATTAGATTATCTAAAATAAAGATATAATTAAATTAAATTAAATTTTTATTTTTATTATCAGATCAATAAGATTAGATTTGAGGAGTCTCAGATTTGATTAAAATTTTAGAATAATTTTTTTAAAATATCCCTCCTGATCCAATTAGATCTAAACGAATCTGATCCAGAAAATAGATTTTTTTTTTCAATTGATATCAGAATCAGGTTGCATAATTCATTAGATCTAATTTTAATTTATTTTTAATCTAATAATTAGATAATTTTAGGTGTTCACATTAGATGTGATTAGATCTAAAAAATTAGTAAATTAAAAATTAAATAATCTAGATCTAAGATATATGAGATGCATGATTAGACTAGGAATAGAATTATTTTATGTGTAGTCTAGCATGATCATAATTTTAATTTAATTAATTATAATTTTTAGATTTATTTATTTATTATTTTTTGATAATATAAATATTATAATTAAATCTAAGAAATAAAAAATAAATTTATTTAATTTATTCATACGAGATATGATAGATGCATGTTTAGACTAGTTGTAGAATAGTTCTACAAAATTATCTAAAATAAATTTTAATCTGATATGATCAAATTTAAATCTTATTTTTTAGATGTTTATGAGATAATTTAGATCTGAAAACATACATGATACAACTGCTCTCAAAACATATTTTTAGTTAGATTAATTTTTATATATGTGATATGTGATGTAGATCTAACTAATTTTATAGATTTATCATGTTTCTGATTAAGGCATTCTCCTTCACCGTCCTATCATAAGAATGAAGTAGGGTTTAAAGGCTCTCTCCTTCCATTCGATGGGATGTTCTTATGGTGTGTAGGGATGCTGCGTGTTCGACCTTAATTAAAAATCAAAAACTTATTTTCTGCAAAACCTAGATCCTAAAATCCTAAAATTTTATGTACATATTTTGTTTATGAACCCTAAACTTAATTAAGAATTAAGATTATGAAATATATTAGATCTAAAATTAAAAATTTTTAGATCTAAGATATATTCATAAAATTAGGTTCAAGCTTGGGTAGCTCAATTAGGTCTAGCGATTGATCAAATCGAATCAAGAGTTGGTTAGGTGGGATCAAGAGTACTTAAATTGACCAGTCTAATAGGATTAAGTCTGGGTCAAGGTCGAGTCACATGAGTGATCGATCAAGTTAAGACCTAATTAGGCTTAGTGGTTAGAGTCTGGATTGTAGGCTAATCCGATTGGTTTTGGCTCAACAATTTGGTATCTAAGGTAAGTTTGGCAGATACGATCGACTGATTTTTAATTGGGAGCTACTTGACTCGAATGCATTCTTATCGAGTTAATGGCATATCCCTTCCACCGATCTCACTTACCTGGCCATATTTGTTGGCCCAGTCCTGATCTAAGGTGGCTAACAATATGAGCTAACCCATGCCACTAGGTTAGTCATAATGGTTATGGCTATGTCAAGTCAAGTTTAAAGAGACCTAAATCAAATCTTCCTAAGAAAAGATTAAGTCTAAGGTCTTCCACCATTGTAGATGTGCGGGCCCTTCCTGAGGTTGATTGTTCTCGACTGGTCACAGTGGTTCAGTTGCACCGAAAAGATGCAACCATATCTATTAGGCATTGGATGCTATGAGCTGGAGGATGGATTGGGCTCAATATTTTGGATACAGTGAGAGACCTAATTAGGAATCCAATATATGCAAATGATGGGTCTGACTTAACTAAAAAGTAGATCAATATTTCAGGCATGATGAGAGTCATGAATTAGAGATCAAGTCTGGGTGCACCATCATTAGAGAATCACTGGACAAGAGTTGTTCACTCATTGGCTAACCCATCACCAATAACTGTTAGGTGAGGTGATGAGTTAGTTGGTGGGACTGCACCACCCACTAAAATTAGTAATCATAGAGATTTTTGCATCTCTACAAAAGGAGTGTAAGAATCTGAGAAAATAGTGAAAGCTAATTTATTTAAAAATCAAACTCCTAAATAAATTGGTCAAGTCTTAATTATAAAATCTAACTAGAAACTTTGACTCTCTATAGGAAAAAGAAAAATGTCAGCGTCCAACCTACTAGCCCGTATCCTGGACACCCATAGACTGATCGGACCCAATTACAAGGATTGACTCTGAAACTTCAAAATTATTTTGGATTCTGAGAAGTTGACTTATGTATTGGATCAGGATCCTCCCACCTTACCAGCTCGTCCGTTCGCTGAATAGAAAGCATCTCTTGACAAATGGATGGATGAAGATAATAAGGCCAGATACTACATGTTGGGCTCAATGTCTGATAAGCTTCAGCGCCAATATGAACATATCAAGACTGCCCGCCAAATGTTGGCTCACCTGCAAGAGTTATTTGGTGAATAGAGTCACGCAGCCAAATATCAGATCACTAAACGACTATTTATGGCTAAAATATGTGATGGACAGTCAGTCCAAAATCATTATCTGATGATGATCAAGGATTTAAAAGAGCTTGAGAAGCTTGGAGTGAACTTAAATTAGGATCTATAGAATGATATAATTCAACAATCCTTGACTGATGCGTATGGATAGTTCATCATGAACTACCATATGCATAAACTTCAGAATACACTGGCCAAGCTTATGAATATGCTGGTTATTGCTGAGCTTTCTATGAAAGGCTCTAAAGACTCAGTACTTACTATGAAACGGACTTCTTTCAAGAGAAAGTTTTTTGGAAAGAAGAAGAAGTCTGTGAAAAAATAGAAGATGGAAGGTGGAACAAAAAAGAAGGCAGAGCTGAAGAAGAAAGCCACTGACAAAGAAAAGTATTTTCATTATAATACTGACGGCCACTGAAAGCAAAATTGCCCTACATATCTGGCCATCCTAAAAAATAAGGAGACAGGTCCTTCTAGAGGTATGCTCGTTATTGAATCTAACCTTATGATTTCTTCTACATCTAGTTAGGTGCTTAACTCTGATTCTAGTGCTCATTTGTGCACTTCTATGTAGGGTCTTGAGGATAGCAGGAGGCTGAGGGATGGTGAGATGATCCAACGTGTCAAAAATGGAGCAAGGATTACTATTGTGGCCGTGGGAACCTACCCTCTTAGACTACCATCTAGCTTAGATTTAGTACTTAGAGATTGTTATTATGTGCCTGCTGTAAGTAGGAATTTGATTTTTATTTCATGTTTAGCACAAGAAGGCTATGTAATTAGTTTTCTTCAAACCATTGTAATATTCTTTATGAAAAAAATAAAATTGTAAGTGGTTTCCTTATTAACAATTTCTACTAGTTATATATTGATGTATTTGTCTTTAATATCGAGCAAAATGTGAATGCCATAAGATCAAAATGACCCAGGGATAATCCAAATGATAGGTATCAATGAAACTTAAGGCTTGGTTATATAGCAGAAGATAGGATTAACAAATTAGAGAAAATCTGGCTATTGAGTCCGTTGACTTTTGAGTCATATCTAATTTATGAATCATGTCTTCATGGCAAAATGACTAAGCTCCCTTTTGTAGGACATGGGAAAAGGGCCACGAAAGTACTTGCCCTAGTACATATTGATGTGTACGGCCCATTTGATGTACCGGCTAGAGGCAACTTTGACTACTTCATAACCTTTATCGATGATTTATCATGGTATGAATATGTGTATCTTATGAGACATAAGTTTGAAGCCTTTGAAAAGTTTAAGAAATTCAAACATGAAGTTGAAAAGCAAACTGGAAAACCAATTAAGGTTCTTCGATCAGATCAAAGAGGTGAATACCTTAGTTGAAAATTTCTGGACTATCTCAAGCAAAATGGCATAGTCTCTCAATGGATTCCACCTTGAACACCTCAACTTATTGGAGTTTTAGAATGGAGGAACCAGACCTTGTTAAATATGGTCTGATCTATGATGAGCTTCATAGACCTTCCTGATTTTCTATGGGGACATAGTCTGTTAACTGTTATATATTTACTGAATAGGATTTTCTCTAAAATCGTTCCTATCACAATATATGAGATATGGCATGGTAAGAAACTAAGTCTGAGTCATCTCAGAATTTAGAGTTGTCCGGCTCTTGTCAAAAGATAACAAGTAGACAAGTTAAACTATAGGTCCTTTAGAGCTCAATTCATAGGATATCTTAAAGAGTCATTATAATATTATTTCTACATTCCAGAAGACCATAATGTGATTGTGAGTTTGTATGACATCTTTCTTGAAAAATAGTTTATTCAAGATAGTGGCATTGGAAAGCAGATCAAGCTCAAGAAAAAAATCTCATAAGAGTAACGAGCTAAGGACCCTATGGAACCAAATCAGGTTGAGACAATACAATCACTACCTCCTCCACCTCATAGATTGAAAAGAATTTTTCATCCTCTTGAGAGGTACTTAGGTACTATTTCAGAGAAAGTAGAGAAAATATTCCTCATAGGTAATGGGGTTCATGGTGATGATCCCAAAATCTAGGATAAAGTGATATCGGATATTGACTCCAAGAAATGGTTAGAGGCAATGAAGTCAGAAATTGACTCGATGCACTCAAACCAAGTCTGGACGTTGGTAGCTCCACCAGAAGGTATAATATCTATTAGGTGTAAATGGATCTAGAAGAGAAAGATTGGTGTAGATGGGAATGTGGAGTCATTCAAAGCAAGATTAGTAGCAAAAGGATATAGTCAGTGTGAAAAAATTAACTATCAGGATATCTTTTCGTCAGTGGCCATGCTAAAATCCATCCGCACATTGCTTGTTGCTGCAGCCTATTTCGATTATGAAATATAGCAAATGGATGTGAAAACAACATTCATAAATGGATACCTTGAGGAAGATATCTATATGGAACAACCACTAGGTTTCACATCCAGTGATGTTGATCACAAAGTATGTAAGCTGCAAAGGTCTATATATGGACTTAAGCAAGCATCTCAGAGCTGGAATACTCATTTTAATGATGTGATCAAATTATTTGATTTCATCAAGAATGAGGAGGAATCATGTATTTTTAAAAAGGTCAGTGGGAGCGCTATTGTCTTCCTCATACTGTACGCGGATGATATCCTCCTTATTGGAAATGATATTTTCAAGTTGATCATTGTTAAAATATGGTTATCTAAAGAATTTTTCATGAAAGACCTAGGAGAAGCATCCTTTATTCTAGAAATTAAGATCTATAGAGACAGACCAAATAGGATGCTAGGTCTTTCATAGAAGATGTATATAAAGGAAGTGCTAAAGAAGTTTAGCATGGAAAACTCCAAGAGGGGATTGGTACCCCTCAGAAATGACATTCATCACTCCAAGAAAATGTGTCCCAACACACCTAAGGAGATTGAATGCATGAACAAGATCCCTTATGCTGCAGCAATAGGGAGCCTCATGTATGCCATGTTATGTACACGACCTGATATAGCCCATGCTATGAGTGTCACGAGTAGATATCAATCAAATCCAAGTGAAGAATACTGGACATCTATGAAATGTATCCTTAAGTACTTAAGAAGAACTAAGGATATAATGTTGGTTTTTGGTAATAGAGAACTCCAAGTCTAAGGATATACGGACTTGGATTTTATGTCCAATATAAATGATCGAAAGTCGACATCTGGGAGTCTGTTTGTGTGCAATGGTGGTGCTATCAGTTGAAAAAGTTTCAAGCAGACAGTGATAGCATATTTCATTATGGAAGTAGGTATATCGCTACATCAGAAGCTATGAAGGAGGCATTTTGGTATAATAAGTTCGCCATAGAGATCGAAGTGATGCCATCGGATGCCATTCCTCTGTACTGCGATAATAATAGTGCCGTAGCTCTTGCCAAGGAGCCAAGGTCTCACCAAAAATTCAAGCACATCGAGCGGTGATACCACCTCATCCGTGATTACCTTAAGAAAGGTTATGTCAAGGTCAAGAGAGTTGACCCCACAGATAATGTGGCAGATCCACTTACAAAGTCATTGGGCCAGCAGAAGATCAAAGCCCACGTTGAGAAGATGGGACTTAGATTAGTAGCCAATTGGCTTTAGGTCAAGTGGAAGTTTGTTAGATATATGTGCCCTAGAAGCCAGATTGGCTGATATTTGTAATACACTTCTAAGGACAAAATTATAATTTTAACTATAAATAATAAAATAAATTATTTTTTATCATAGTGTATATTTGAAAGTGTCTATGATGCATCCCTTAAGTTAATGATAATGATAGCTCATATTTTCAAGAGTTGAAAATTTAAGACATAAATTTTCATTATTAACTCATAAAATGCTCCTGAACATAAGATCATCATAAGGATGGTGATTGATCCAGAAGGTTGGTGTACAATCGCTTCTTTTGGATAGATGAGTCTTGAGTCTATGGTGTAGAGATATCGGAGTGAGAGTATAGGTACTTGTTCGAAAACGAGGGCACTAAGCGTCACCACCTCGAGTAGTCATGAGGAAGTCTACCTTCTCGTCGATGACTGGCTCGAAGTTGCAGTAGTATATCTAGTTCTTTGACCTGAGGTGCATCGATAATTCACTTTGAGGGTGTTGTAGTTTGACTACACCATAACTCGGTTTTCTAACCATTCGGAATTCTGAGGTGTATGTTGGCTATAGCATGTTCATTGTAAAAATTAGATTACACCAATAAGAGATCTATCTATCATGGTAGATGAGGAGTAGTCCTATGATGATCATGAGAATCAAGTCCATAAGTTCATGGCCATGGCAGAGTGAAATAATAAAAAGAGTTTTTATTAGGGTTTTCACATTAGACTTAAATCGAATGATTAATTCATATGATGGAAATTAGGATTTGACGAGATCATCTTAACCCTAATCCGGTCGGGGCTCAAGATAGAGGAACTTAATCACATAAGTAACTATATTGATAGGTTCGCTTTCAGTTCTGATGGATTGCCACCATATGCTGCTAGGTATCACTGATGGATTTTGGGAGCAATTAGAATAATTTGGATGATCGATCATACTAGTTGTCTGAATCAGAAAAGTTCTAATCCATCGAAAGATGTTTCGATGATGTCGATGATAGAGATCTCGACATATTCTATTACCATACGGAACTAAACCTAACTAGATCACACAAATAAGAGTTTGGATCTAGATATCATCAATTGGATTAATCCAGTTTAATTAATTTGAATAAGATTCAATTAGGTTCAAGAAAATCGTGCTAGTACACGATTGAGCCTAATATTCTTCTTTATCAATCATTAAAGCTTATCTCGATTGAGCCAAATGTATTTAGGCTCACTCAAAAATCTTTACTTAGTCTGACTAAAGCTAGTCCAGGTCAGAATAGGGTTGTCTTAATTTATGAGATAAATTTGACACAACACCTACCATTTTTTGTTACCTACTAAATCTTGTCTTCGGACATGGGTCAAATGTTGACTCTAGACACCTAGACATCTGCCCATGTGTCATGCACCCATAGGAGAGTACCTGGAGACTTGTCCCCCTACTAAAAAGTAGAAAAGAAAGGGGCACATGCGTAGGGAGGCATGCACCCCATGAGGATAAAAGATGGAGTCCCATATAGATGGGACTCCAGTTGCTTCAGGAGATTAAATTGTGTGGCACCAAGAAGGCTTGTTTGACCCAGTCTTGGCACCACCTAAGGAGAGTTTTGAGGATCTCTAATCTGATTAGATCAGATGATGTCATCCCATCAATCAGATTTAGATCTGATTGCACAAAGAGCCGTGATTGGTCAGGAAGATGTGGCACTGCATGGTGCAGCAGGGTCTATATAAACTCTATCTACGCCTAGAATTCAATTCTTCTAACATTAGCCCATGCCACATAGCCCCTTTTCCTCCTCCATTCCACCCTTTGGTCCGCTCTCTCCTCTCCACACCTAAGGAACTTTGGGCACGATGAAGGTGCGATCCAAGGAAGTGAAAGGCGCCAGGAAAGAAAGAAGGCAGCACTACTGTATGAGACAATGGCTATTCTTCAAAAGCCATTTTGAAAATCTTCAAGATTAGATCTAGATCAAATTTTTGGAGAATTGATTGAGAAGAAGAAGATCTTCAGATTCTATCTGAGTGGATACCAATAGAGGCCAGGCACTTGCAAGGCTAAATCCTGAACCTCAGGCAAACATCGAGATCATCATAGGATAATTGGATTATCCAAAATAAAGATATAATTAAATTAAATTTAATTTTTATTTTTATTATTAGATCAATAAGATTAGATCTAAGGAGTCTCAGATCTAATTAGGTTCTTAGAAAATAAATTTTGAAATATCTCTTCTGATCCAATCAGATCTGAACGAACCTAATCCAAAACACAGATTTTTTCCTTCATCATTCACTCCTTACTCTCTCTCCACCTGCTTCCAAGGCTTGAGAGTACCATACCTGAGCTCATACTTCACACTCCTTGGTTAAGAGTGAAAGAGCAAGGGTGGTTCTTCCAAGGATTGGGAGATTATGAAGGAGTCAAGGTGGTGGCTCCTGGAGGCTTGGATCAGCTAAATTGTATCAACTGAGAAGGAGGGCTGATACTCTATTGAGCTGTCTCAAATATAGGTTGAGCTAGCTTGAGATGAGATAGAGCCAGCTCGGACCAAAATCAAGCAAGCTCTCTTAGACAAATAGAGAATGTGTATTTGAGAATCTGTGGCTTGAGAGATGATCATGCTAGCTTTTGTGTTTGTCAAGCCAGCTCAAATAGACGAACAGATGAGCATGAGTTTCTTTGTTTAGTCTTGGATTAGATCTAATCCAAGAGGTCTTAAGGCCTATGTTGAGAGATCTTAAGGTGGCTAACTTATGTATAGAACTGGATCTTTTGTCCTAAGGATAAGAGCATACAAGACATGGGCTTGGTTGAGTCCTTTCTTATATGAGTTAGCCTAAAAAAATTTTTTAGGACTGAGTCATGTTGACTCAGGGCATTTATATATACTTTATATATGTAATATTTTTTTAGAAGAAGAGAATATAGAAATCTCTTTTCTCCCTAAAACCCTATTCCTCTCTCTCTGGATTTGCCACCCATCTCTTAGTGTCTGTTCTTTAGGACTGCCGCCTCCTTCTAGTTATAGATCTTTGGTTCTTGGCTCCAGATCTTCTAATCTCCAATGAATTGATCTTTATAATTGGTATCAGAGCTCGGATCATGTGGAGGAAGAAGGAGATTGCAGAAGGAAGAGATCTATAAAGGTTGAAGTTTCAGCAGGATCCTATCGAGATATTTCTCATCTATCTTAGTGATTTTGCTATTGTGTGACTCAGATTCGGTCATGAAAAGTAACATAAAGATAAATTTTGAGAAGTTTAATGGGAAGGAGAGCTTTTTCATATGAAAAATTTGTGTAGAGGATCTCCTTGTGCAGCATGAATTAGATCAAGCTTTAGAGAATAGGCTGGAAGGGATGATAGATCGACAATGGATGTCGATGGAGAAATAGGCATGTTCTACGATTAGAGGATATTTGGCAGACTCAGCCCTCTATCGGTGCTGGAAGAGAAAATCCTTAAAAGACTTTGGTCAAAGTTGCAGGATCTTTACATAGGAAAGAACATGTGCAACAAACTTATGTTAAACAAGAGGTTGTATAGCCTTCGCATGGTTAAAGGTGGAGATGTCCTCAGTCACATATAGTTGTTTGATCAAGTAAGTAATAAATTGCTAAATATTGGGATAAAGATGGAGGAGGAAGATAAATCGTTGCTATTACTTTGTTCACTACCCTCTTCTTATGATCAGCTGGTCACAACACTGCTTTGTGGGAAAGAGACACTATACTATCGAGACATTATCTCGGTGCTGTGCACAAATGGATAGAGAGAGAAGATGACCAAGGATGACATTCCCTAGGAGGGTTTGACTATAGGAGAGAGATCTGAAAGAGGAAGGGGAAAGGGGAAATCAAGGGGGCGATCAAAATCCTGAAAAGGCAGAAAATAAGTAAAGTGTTATAAGTGAAATGAGATCAGGCATTTTCATTGTGATTGCCCACAGTTGAAGAATCAAAAGGGAGAAAATGGAGGATCAGATTCTCTAAGTATAGTTGCTAATCAGGAGGTGGAGGATGACCTCTTAGTGGTGTCGGATAGTCACAGGTAAAGCATAGAAGTTTGGATCCTAGATTCAGCCTATTCGCATCACTATACCCCAAACCAATCTTGGTTTTCTACATACACTAAGATCGGTGAGGTGAGTGCAACACTTGGGGATGATCACCCTCATGAGGTCACTGGTATTGAGATAATTAGGGTGAGGATGTTTGATGGGATGGTATGGACTCTCATGAATGTGAAGCATATCCTAGAATTAAAGAAGAATCTTATGTCATTGGGCTTCCTGGGGTGGAGTGATTATAGCTTTAGCAGTCATGTCAGGAGTAGAGTATTGAATATCTCCAATGAAATCATGATAGTGATGAGGGGTAGAAGGCTGAAAAATAACCTCTACAAGATGGAGGAATCTATGGTTACCGGAGGATTCAATATAGCTACAACAATGCAGGATCAGTAGGGGGCTTATCATTTGTGGTATTATCATCTGGACCACATTGAAGATAGAGGGCCGAACGAGTTGAGCAAAAAGGAACTGATCTTTGATATGGGTGGAGTTTTTGAGCTTTGTGAGCCATGCCAGATGAAAAAATAGAGGAGAGTTCAGTTTACGGTTAGCACAGCCCGCACAGTAGCCCCATTGGATCTAGTTCACATGAATGTGTGGGGACCGGCTTTGATTTCAGTCAAAAATGGAGCAAAATACTTCATGACCCTGATAGATGATTTCTCAAGAAAAATTTGGGTCTACTTTATGAGGGAGAAATCAGAAGTCTTCATCCAATTTAAAGTTTGGAAGGCCAAGATGGAGAAGAAAAGTAGAAGCATGAAGTGTTTGCGGTCTGACAATGGCAGAGAGTACACCAGCAAGGAGTTTCAAGTTTTTTATGAGGAGTGTGGTGTCAAAAGATACTTCTAGATAAAAGAGACTCCTCAGTGAAATGGGATGGCTAAGAGAATGAACAGGATCCTTATGGAGAAAGCAAGATGCATGAGGCTGCAGGCAAGGCTTTCTAAGGTATTCTGGGTAGATTCAGTGGATGCAGCCTGCTATCTAGTGAACTAATCACCTCACAGCAGGTTAGATGGAGGAATTTTAGAGGAGAAATGGTCTAGAAGTAGTATAAACTTGAACCATCTAAGGGTGTTCGGATGCATGGCATTTGTGCACATCAGTGCTGGTGAGCAGGACAAATTGGACGCCAAGACAAAGAAGGTGGTGTTCTTGGGATATCCATGAGGTGTTAAGGGGTACCAGTTGTGGGTCCCTTGGAGAGGAAGGTCATCATTAGTAGGGATGTAGCCTTTGATGAAAAATCAGTTCTACATAGGCGAGGTGGCATGGAAGGATAGTAGGAGCAGCAAACGATCCAGCAAAGCATGCTGGACAACTAATCTCTTATTTTGTTTTGCCACTTGCAGGTGCACCGAGAGGACTTGAGTTTTCGGTAGAGGATTCTTCAAAAGAATCTCCACAAGTGGAGAGGACTGAAATAGGGGTTAGAAGTCAGGAAGACTAGCGAGAGCATGCTGGATCAAGGACTGACATCAATATTGCACTGCACAAGCTAAAGAGGAATGTGCGACAGCTAGATCGATATGGCTTTGGAGATTCGGTGTCATACACCCTAGTGACAGCAAATGGAGACTGCTACACCTATGAGGAGGCTGTATAGAGCTAAGAGAGAGATAGGTGGGTTTAAGCTATGGCTGAGAAAATGCAGTCTCTCCAAAAGAATTTGGTGTGGTGTTTGGTGCAACTGTCATAGGGGAAGAAACCCATTGGATGCAAATGGATTTTCCAATACAAAGAGGGGCCTTCAGAGCAGGGAGGTATCAGGTACAAAGCAAGATTGGTGGCCAAAGGGTACTACCAAAAGGAAGGCATCGACTTCAATAAAGTTTTCTCTTCGGTCATCAGGCATATGTCTATCAGGATGCTGTAGAGCATCATTGCAGCTCAAGACTTGGAGTTGTAGCAGATAGACGTTAAGATGACATTTCTCCATGGACATCTAGATGAGAGCATCTACATGTAGCATCCATTAGGGTTCATAGAGTTTAGAATAAAAGAGAAGGTATGTTTGCTACAAAAGTCAATGTATAGACTGAAGTAGTCATCGAGGTAGTGGTACAAGCGCTTCGATACCTTCATGAGGAGCATCGGCCTTTTTAGGTGTGAATTTGATCCTTGTGTGTATGTTCAATATATGGAGGATGGGTCTAGGATGTTCTTACTCTTGTATGTAGATGATATGCTGATATCATGCAAGAGTAAAAAGTTGTGTAGGAACTGAAGGCTGAATGTTCTTACTCTTGTATGTAGATGAATGATTTTGAGCCTACGAGGAAGATCTTAGGCATGAAAATTCTCAGAGATCGGGATAAGAAGGTGCTACATTTATCCCAAGGTGGTTACATTTGAAAGGTCTTAGAAAAATTTGGGATGAAAGAAGTCAAACCAGCAGCGCTGCCACTTGCCAGTAATTTCAAACATTCAAAGGCTATGTCACTGCAAACTGAGGAAGAGATTCTAGATATGGAGAGAGACCCATATACTGCTAGTGTGGGAAGTTTGATGTACACCATGGTGTGTTGTAGGCTGAACGTAGCCCATGTAGTAAGTCAGGTGAGCAGATTCATGGCACAACCTGGCAGGGAGCACTAGCAAGCACTAAAGAATATCTTCAACTATTTGGTGGGTACAGTTGGAGTAGGTATCACCTATGGATAGTTGGGAGATGTCGAAGGTTGCTCCAACATATCCAAGAAGGCTCAGGGGTTGATAGAAGGGTTTGTGGATAAGAATTTTGGTGGAGATGTGGACACTTGGTGATTGACGTTAGGATTCATGTTTTGCTCAAACAGAGGTCTCATTTCATGGAGATCATGCTTGCAGCCCATTACAGCCTTATCCACCACTAAGATGGAGTACATCGGTATTACAAAAGCTGCAAAAGAGGCTTTATGGCTGAAGGGATTGGCGTTGGAGATGGGCCTTGCTCATAAGGCCATTAAGGTGCGCTGTGATAGCCAGAGTGCACTGTTTCTTGCTCAGAATTTAGTCTACCATGCAAAGATGAAGCATATTGACATCAGGTACCACTGGATTAGAGAGCTCATGGAGGATGGTGAGGTGGAGCTGGTAAAGGTTTATACCAAGAAGAATCCAGTTGATGCATTGACAAAGATTCTTCTGCGGGATAGCTTTCATAGATATGTGGCATTGATGCATTTGATGGATAGGAAGGTGTTGCTCCAAGCCTTGGGGCACCAAGGTGGAGATTGAAAGAGCAAGGGTGGTTCTCCCAAGGCTTGGGAGTGTTATGAATTATTCTTGGATTTGTGAAAATTTTTGTACCTTCTACCAACTCTAAGGAAGCAAGTTGGAGATGATAGCTAGAAAGATAAAGATCAAATGATAAGAAGATGAGACAGTGGCAGAGTGAGAAAGAGAGAAAGCTAGGGTTTCATAAAGAAAAGGATACAATTCATTCTCTTGTTTGTAATCTACATATACAAGCATATATATAGACACCCTGAGTCAACACGACTTACCCTAAAAAAACTCTCCTCGACTAACCCATACATGAAAACACTCACCCAAGCCCTTGTAAATCCATGTCTTGCATGCTCTCATCCCCTGGACTAAAGACCTAGCCTAATACATGAATTAGCCATCTTAAGGCCTCTCATATCAAGCCTTAAGACCCCTTGGATTAGACCCAATCCAAGACCAAACAAAAACTCCATCCAGATCTGTTCGCCACCATCGAGCTGGCTCAGTCAAAAGCTGAGCCAGCTCGACTGCATCTCCCTAAACTATGTCTTCTATCTGCTTGAGACAATTAGCTCAGATACGAGTCGAGTTGGCTCGATCTCAGATAGAGCTGGCTCTACTACGTATCCGAGCCAGCTCGACTATATGCCAGCCTCTTTATCTTTGTTGATATATCTTTGGCCAATCCTAGCCTTCAGGAGCTACCACCTTGACTCTTTCACAGTCTCCCACGACTTAGGAGCACCACATTTACCCTTTCAATCTCCACCTTGGTGTCCTAAGGCTTAAGACAAGTCTATCCTATCCATCAGACACATCGATTTCATATGTTTACAAAAGCTATCTCGAGGAAGAACTTTTGTTAGTGCATCTGCTGGATTCTCTTTGATGTGGACTTTCACCAGCTTTACTTCACCTTCTTCCATAAGCTCTCTGATCTGATGGAACCTGATATTGATGTATTTCATCCTCACATGATAGACAGAGTTTTGAGCAAGTAACAGTGCACTCTGGCTATCGTAGTGCATCCTAACAAGCTCCTACTTAAGACCCATCTCCAATGCCAATCCTTTCAAACATAGAACCTCCTTTGCTGCCTCCATAACATCTATGTATTCTGCCTTAGTTGTAGATAAGATTGTGATGAGTTGCAAGCATGATCCTCATGAGACTGGACCTCCAAATAGGCTAAACATAAAGCCTATTGTTGATCATCGCATGTCCATATCTCCATCAAAATCTAAATCCACAAATCCATTTATCTATCCTCGAGCTTTCTTGAGCATGTCGGAGAGTTTCTCAGCTTGATCTTGCTACCATAGCAAATTCCAACTCTAACAATACATGCCAAGTACCTGAAGATCCACTTCAGTGCTTGCCAATGCTCCTTATCAGGCTGTGCCATGAACCCAATGACCTGGCTCACTGCATGGGCGATATCTGGTCTACAACATACCATGGCATACATTAAGCATCTTACACCATGGGCATATGGTGTTCTCTCCATCACCTAAGCCTCCACCTCAGTCTGTGGTGACATCATCTTTGACAGTTTGAAGTGTCTAGCAAGTGGCAGCTCCATCAATTTTGCTTCCATCATCCCAAACCTCTCCAAGATCTTTCTGATGTAGTCTCCCTAAGATAAATGCAGCATCCTCTTGGCTCGATCTCTGAAGATTTTCATGCCTAAGATCTTCCTTGCAAGCCCCAAATCCTTCATCTCAAACTTTCAAGACAAAGCTACCTTTAGTTCCAGCACAACCTTCCTACTCTTGCATGCTATAAGCATGTCATCCACATACAAGTAGAAACACCCTAGACTCATCCTCCAAAGATTTAACATGCACAAAAGAGTCATACTTGCTCTTGAAAAGTCCAATGCTCCTCACATATGAGTCAAACCACTTGTACCATTATCTTGGCGATTGCTTTAGCCTGTACAATAATTTCTGTAGCAAACAGATCTTTTCTTCTGCTCTTGGCTCTTGGAACCCTAGTGGCTACTCCATATAAATGCTCTCCTCCAAATTCCCATGGAGGAATGCCGTCTTGACATCCATCTATTCTAGCTCCAAGTCCTGAGCTACCATAACGCTCAGCAATATTTTGATGGAAGTATGCCTGACGAAAGAAGAAAATACTTCACTAAAATCGATGCCTTTCTTCTGAGAATATCCCTTGATCACTAACCATGCCTTATACTTGACACCTCCCTACTCTGAAGGCCCCTCTTTGTGTTGGTAAACCCACTTGCAATCAATGGATTTCTTTCTTCATGGCAACTGCACCAAACGCCACGTCTCATTCTTGTGGAGAGCCTGCATCTCCTCTGACATTGCTTGGATCCATCTGATAAGAGCGTGATGTTGTCATTAAGATATCATATTTATCAGTTTAATTCAACTTCTTAAAATAATTAAAAATATATAGATAGCAGTGAGTCGGTTCGAATCCATAGGGAAGATAGTGCTTTTAGATTTAAAATTTTTGATTTTATACAAAAAAAAGAGTTTTGAAATCAAAAGTGAAATCAAAAAATAAAAAGTAAAAATGAAAAGGTGCAGAAATTTATACTTGGTATTAAGATCTACTAGTTAGATCTTAGCATCTACTTGCAATAAAATAAAAAAAAATAATTAAAGTATAGAAATTAAATTAAAATAAAAATAAAGAGCATAAAATTAAAGAGCATAAAAATAAATATTGCATTAATTAAAAAGTTTATAATTTAAATACATAATAAAAAAAATTAAAATAGGCTGATCTCTGATCCTAGATCGGCATTGGCAGAAAGATGGTGTAAAAGTCCAGCTCTTCTTCTCGGCATCCATTACTTTGAAGCAACGTCTGATCTAAAACGTGGCTCCACCCTATACCAAAGCTTCACCTTGATCGAAGACAATGAACTCTAGAGGCCTGGGATCTTATTTATAGAGCTAGGAGGGCTGGAGAGTTTTCTTCTAGGCAATGTGGGACTAAGGAGCTCTTTGATCATCAAAATATGGAAAAATTTAAGCAAAAATTAGATTAAAAAGAGTCTTGGTTGAATTCTACTATCCTAGATGAAATCTGGCCATTCAATAGAAATCCAATGGACCAAAAATCATCAAAATCAGATTGATATCGACCCAGATCAAATCGGATTAAATTTTGGCTGTTGATCGCATTAATCAGGAGAAAATCCGGCCATCAAATCAAGTTTTGGATGTTATAATCAACTCGGGAGCTTCTTGGACCATTGGATCTTCATCGGTTGGTTTTTTGGCCATCGGATCGCGTCAAATCGCTGATGGAATTTGAATCAAATCCAGAAATAACCACCACCGTCTGATCTTGACCGCAATCAATCGGATTCATCCGATCGCATCTTTATTGTTGCCATGGACCGCATGGACTGGCTGCACCATACACCGTAACTAATCAACACCTCTTGTCGTTGAGTAAAATGTTCAAAATGCCCTATGAGCCATGATAGATTTTCTGTGAATCTTTTAAGGGTCTAGGTCTACCACGTATCGCTCCATGATTCGTCGGTTTCATTGAGCTGGTGGTCCATGCTTGAATCATGGATCGACTGATGGCTTCTACAATTGAGTCGGCTGATGTGGCTGGCTCAGCTTGGTTGCTTGGCTTGCAGAGTCAACTGAGCCATTTTTTTATTTAATTTTTATTTATTTTATTTCTTTAAAAATTCATCTCTTCTCTATTTTAGCTTTATTTTGTGCAAAACTTATTTCATTATCATCAAAAGAATGAGCTCTTTCCATTGATAATAAAATTTTACTTTTAATTTTTATTATTTTTTAAATAATTTTTTAATTAATAAAAATATTAATTTCTTAAAAATTATATATAAATTGATTATTAATTCTTAAAAATTAATATAAATTAATTAATAAATTAATACTTTTATTGATGAATTTATGATACTTATCACACCCACCAACTTAAGCTTTGCTCATCCTTGAGTAAAGAAAGAATTTAGTTTTAAATATCTTTTAACTTTAGAGTTTCGAATTATACCTAAGTAGTTTTCAAAATGGCCATTGATATTCAGTAGAGCTTAAGTGAGATATATCATTAGGGTATTAATACTTATCAATAGAAAAATTAAGTAAAAAATATTAAATTTTTTTAAACTTCTTCTAAATTATCCCACCTTTATCTCTGATTTATCTAAACTTTCATATAGACAAGTGTATTGCTACTTTCGCCCTTCATTTATTGATTTTTACTTTTACATTGCCCACTTTTTGACATGAATATCATTGCTTATTTAGACAACGAAACTCGGTTACTCGATGAAAAACCAATGTTTTTTTTTTTTTTTTATAACGTTGTACCACTATTGAGTGTCTTAACCCCTTAAGCTTTATATTTGAATCATGTAGCGAGTCTTGGGCCAATGGCTTCCAAACTAGTTAGCTTTAGGAAATTAGGTATAGAATACCCCTCAGGCTTACTAGCTCGAATCAAATAGGCTACGAGTTAAGACTAGCTTTACAATGAGGTTCTTTGTCCTACCCACCTTTTGACATAAAAATCAATGCTTGCTTAGGTAAAGAGGTCTAATTACTCAGTGAGAAGTACCTAAAAACTATTTTATTAAAAAAAAAATTATATAAAAAAAATGTATAGTTACCCTACGTAAGCTCATAAAAAGTAGACTTTTCTTTGATGCTAGAAGAAAAAATTAGAAATGCTCAAAAAAAAAAAATTATGTTTTACACTTAACTCTTTATTAAATTTTTTTAATACTTAATTTCTTAATATCTCATAAATTCTCTGATCTATGCATCAATTTTTTTTTAGAAATGCTTAGTTTAATTTGATTCTTAAGCATAATTAGGTGTTTAAATACTAAATACTAACTTTTCGAGGACTTAAATTTTTAAAATTTTTATTTTTCAAGCCTAGCTTTTTCTCTTGGCATCAGTTGCCTCAAAGCAGCCATTAGCCCATAGCCTAGCTTCACCCTATGGCAACGGTACCAAAAACTTGATAAGAGCATGATGTTGTCCTTAAGACACCGTGTTTATCAATTTAATCTGGCTTCTTAAAGTAATTAAAAATATGTAGATAGCAGTGAGTCGAGTCGAATCAACAGAAAATATTATATTTTTAGATTTGAAATCTTTAATTTTTGAAAAAAAAAGAAAAGAAAAGAGTTTTGAACTCAAAAGTGAAGTCAAAAAATAAAAAGCAAAAATTAAAAGGTACAAAAATTTAAACTTGGTACTAAGATCTACTAGTTAGATCTTAGCATCTACTTATAATAAAATAAAAAGTAATAAGTAAAGTATAAAAATTAAATTATAAAAAAAATAAAGAGCATAAAAATAAATATTAAATTAATTAAAAAGTTTATAATTTAAATATATAAAAAAAGAAAAAAATTATAATAGGCTGATCTCTGATCTTGGATCGGCATTGGTAGAAAGATGGTGTAGAAGTCCAGCTCTTCTTTTTGGCACCCATTGCTTTGAAGCAGTCTCTGATCCAAAACGTGGCTCTACCCTATACCAGAGCTTCACTTTGATCGAAGATAATGAACTCTTGAGGCTTGGGGTCTTATTTATAGAGCTAGGAGAGCTGAAAAGTTTTCTTCTAGGCAATGTGGGAGTAAGGAGCTCTTTGATTATCAAAATATGAAGAAATCTGAGTGAAAATTGGATTAAAAGGAGTCCTGGTTGAATTTTGCTACTCTGGATGAAATCTGGCCATTCAATAGGAATCCAATAGATAAAAAATTATCAAAATCAGATGCATATCGGCATAGATCAAGTTGGATTAAATTCTGGCATTGATCCCATTAATCAGGAGAAAATCTAGCTGTCGGATCGAGTTCTAGATGTTTTAATCAACTCGAGAGCTTTCTAAATCATTGGATGTTCATCGGTTGGTTTTTCGACTATCGGATCGCGCTAGATCGTTGATGGAATTCGAATCAAATTCGAAAATAACCACCGCCGTCCGATCTTGACCACAATCAACCAAAGTTCGATCGTGCCTTTACTATTGCCATGGACCGCATGGATCGGCTGCACCATACACTGCAACCAATCAGCACCTCTTGTCGGTGAGTAAAAAGTCCAAAATTTCCTATGAGCTGCGATAGATTTTCTGTGAACCCTTTAAGGGTCTAGGTCCAACACGTGTCGCTCCATAATTCGCTGGTTTCTGCTGAGCAGGCGGTCCACACCTGGATCGTGGACCGACTGATGGATTCCATGTCTGAGTCGGCTAACATGACTGGCTTGGCTTGGTGGCATGGCTTGCGGAGCCGACTGAGCCATTTTTCTTTTTTATTTAACTTTTATTTATTTTATTTTTTTAGAAATTCATCTCTTCTCCATTTTAGCTCCATTTTGCACAAAACTTATTTTATGATTAAAAAGATGAGCTCTTTCCATGGATAATAAAATTTTATTTTTTAATTTTTATTATTTTTTAATTAATTTTTTAATTAATAGAAATATTAATTTCTTAAAAATTATATATAAATTGATCATTAATTCTTAAAAATTAATATAAATTAATAAATAAATTAATATTTTTATTGATGAATTTATGATAGTTATCACATCCTCCAACATAAGCTTTGCTTGTCCTCGGATAATGAAAGAATTTGGTTTTAAATATCTTTTAACTTTAAAGTTTCAAATTTTACCTAAGCAGTTTTCAAAATGGCTATTGATATTCAATAGAGCTTATATTAATACTTATCAATAAAAAAATTAAATAAAAAAAATAAAATTTTTCTAAATTTTTTTTAAATTATTCCATCTTTATCTCTGATTTGTCTAAACTTTTATATAGACAAGTGTATTACTACTTTCATCCTTTATTTATTGATTTTTATTTTCATATTGCCAACTTTTTGACGTAAATATCATTGCTTACTTAGGCAATAGGATTCGATTACTCGGTGGAAAATCAATATTTTTTTTTTTTTAACGTTGTATCACTATTGAGTGTCTTAATTCCTTAAGCTTTCTATTTGATCCATGTAGCGAGTCTTGGGCCAATGACTCACAAACCAGTTGACTTTAGGGTACTAGATATAGAATACCCCTCAAGCTTACTAGCTCGAATCAAAAGGCTACGAGTTAAGACTAGCTTTATAATGAGCTTCTTTGCTCTTCCCATCTTTTGATGCGAAACTCAATGCTTGTTTAGGCAAAGAGGTCCGATTACTCATTGAGAAGTACTTGAAAACTATTTTATTAAAAAAAGTTTATATTAAAAAATATATAGTTACCCTACACAAGCTTATAAAAGTAGACTTTTCTTTGATGCTAGTAGAAAAAATTAAAAATGCTCAAAGAAAAAACTTTTTATGTTCTAAACTTAACTCTTTATTGAATTTTCTTAATACTTAATTCCTCAATATCTCACAAATTCTCTGATCTATGTATCAATTTTCTTTTAGAAATGCTTAGTTTAATTCGATTCTTAAGTATAATTAGGTGTTTAAATACTAAATACTAATCTTTTTGAGGACTTAAAATTTTAAAATTTTTATTTTTTAAGTTCAATTTTTTCTCTCGGCACCAGTTGCCTCAAAGCAGCCATTAATCCATAGCTTGGCTTCATCCTATGGCAACGATACTAAAAACATGAGAAGAGCATGATGTTGTCGTTAAGACACTGTATTTATTAGTTTAATCTAATTTCTTAAAATAATTAAAAATATGTAGATAGCAGTAAGTCGAATCGAATCCATAGAGAAGGTAGTATTTTTAGATTTGAAATTTTTGATTTTTAAAAAGAAAGAAAAAGAAAAGAGTTTTGACTTCAAAAGTAAAGTTGAAAAATAAAAAGCAAAAATTAAAAGGTACAGAAATTTAAACTTGGTACTAAGATCTACTAGTTAGATCTTATTATCTACTTGCAATAAAAAAAAAAGTAATAATTAAAGTATAAAAATTAAATTACAATGAAAATAAAGAGTATGTAATTAAAGAGCATAAAAATAAATATTATATTAATTAAAAATTTTATAATTTAAATATATAAAAAAAGAAAAAAATTAAAATAGGTTGATCTTTGATCTTGGATCAGCATTGGCAAAAAGATGGTGTAGAAGCCCAGCTCTTCTTCTCGACACTATACCAAAGCTTCATCTTGATTGAAGATAATGAACTCTAGAGGCCTGGAGTCTTATTTATAGAGCTAGGAGGACTGGAGAGTTTTCTTCTAGGCAATGTGGGACTAAGGAGCTCATTGATCATCAAAATATAAAAAAATCCAAGTAAAAATTGGATTAAAAGGAGTCCTAGTTGAATTTTGTTATCTCGGATGAAATTTGGCCATTCAATAGGAATCCAACGGACCAAAAATCATCAAAATCGGATGTGTATCAGCCCAGATAATGAACTGATTAAATTCTAGCTATTGATCATGTTAATTAGGAGAAAATCTGACCGTCGGATTGAGTTCTGGATGTTTTAATCAACTCAAAAGCTTCCTACACCATTGGATCTTCATCGGCTAGTTTTTTGGCCTTCGGATCGCGTCAGATCACTGATGGAATTCGAATCAAATCCGAAAACAACCACCGCCATCCGATCTTGATAGCAATCAACCAAATCCATCTGATCGTGTCTTTACTGTTGTCATGGATCACATGGATCAGCTGTACCGTACACCACAATCAATCAATGACTCCTGTCACTGAGTGAAAAGTCCAAAATGCCCTATGAGCCATGATAGATTTTTTGTGAATCCTTTAAGAATCTAGGTCCACCACATGTCGCTCCATAATTCGCTGGTTTCTACTGAGCTAGCGGTCCATGCCTAGATCGTGAACCGACTGATAGCTTCCACAGCTGAGTTGGCTAACATGGCTGGCTTGGCTTGCGAAGCCGACTGAGCCATTTTACTTTTTTTATTTAATTTTTATTTATTTTATTTTTTTAAAAATTCATCTCTTCTCCATTTTAGCCCCATTTTGTGCAAAATTTATTTCATTGTGATAAAAAAAATGAGTTCTTTCTATCAATAATATAATTTTATTTTTTAATTTTATTATTTTTAATTAATTTTTAATTAATAAAAATATTAATTTCTTAAAAATTATATATAAATTAATCATTAATTCTTAAAAATTAATATAAATTAATTAATAAATTAATATTTTTATTAATAAATTTATGATACTTATCACACCTTCTAACTTAAGCTTTGCTCATCCTCAAATAAAGAAAGAATTTAGTTTTAAATACGTTTTAACTTTAGAGTTTCGAATTTTACCTAAGCAGTTTTTAAAATGGTCGTTGATATTCAGTAGAGCTTAAGTGAGATATATCATTGAAAAATTAATACTTATCAATAAAAAAATTAAGTAAAGAATATTAAATTTTTTTAAACTTTTTCTAAATTATCCCATCTTTATCTCTGATTTGTCTAAGCTTTCATATAGACAACTGTATTGCTACTTCCGTTCTTCATTTATTGATTTTTATTTTTATATTGTTTATTTTTTTATGCGAATATCATTGCTTACTTAGGCAACGAGATCTGGTTACTCATGAGAAGCTAATTTTTTTTTTTTAATATTGTACCACTATTGAGTATCTTAACTCCTTAAGCTTTCTATTTGATTCATGTAGCGAGTCTTGGGCCAATGACTTTCAAACTAATTAACTTTAGGGCATGAGGTATAGAATACCCCTTAGGCTTACTAGCTCGAATCAAATAGACTACAAGTTAAGACAAGGTTTATAAGGAGCTTCTTTGTCCTTTCCATCTTTTGATGCGAAACTCAATGCTTGCTTAGGCAAAGAGATCTGGTTACTCAGTGAGAAGTACTTAAAAATTATTTTATTAAAAAAAAATTTATATGAGAAAATGTATAGTTATCCTACACAAGCTCATAAAAAGTAGATTTTTCTTTGATGCTAGTAGAAAAAATTAGAAATGCTCAAAGAAAAAAAATTTTATGTTCTAGACTTAACTCTCTATTGAATTTTTTTAATACTTGATTCCTCAATATCTCACAGATTCTCTGAGCTGTGCATCAATTTTTTTGTAGAAATGCTTAGTTTAATTTGATTCTTAAGCATAATCCGGTGTTTAAATACTAAATACTAACTTTTTTTAGGACTTAAAATTTTAAAATTTTTATTTTTTCTCTTCCCAACTTAATCGATATTGTCCTCAATGGAGAAGAAAAAATAAAGGGTGTAATAAAGAACGTGAAAGAATATGACTCTGTATATTTTTGGTCTAGCACATGCCTTTGAAAATTAAAGCTCTCCCTTATTCAAATTATTCTAAAGAAAAAGTCAACTGAAAAGATAAATTAGACTAAAGAAAACTAAATATTGGGTTGCCTCCCAACAAGCGCTAAGTTTATCGTCTTCAGCCAGACACAATGCAGTTTAACTATCATATGTCGAATATTGGATTGACAAATTCCAATGGTTTTCGATTGCCAATCTTAGAAAGATAATTTCTTATCCCTTTATTGATATAATTATTACTAATTTTAGGAACATAATTTATGACCCCATTCTTAGACCCATGTTTATTAAAAATTTCTCCTATTTGTTCTTTTAAAATGCTCATGAATTGAGTTTTTGTATTAGGAGTTAAGTTTGATTCAATGAGTGCTGGAAGGATGACTAAAGGTGACTAAAGGTGGTTTTAATTTTGAAGATAAATTAATATAATCTTGCTTAAACAACTTCATTGACACTTCATTACATGTCTCTTGACTTTTGTAAGAAGAACCGACTTCTAGGGTTGAAGAAAATAGGACATTAGGTTTATACGTCTTAGGTAAATCATCTATTCTCTTTTTTTCTATGTCTATCTCATTTAAATTGGATCCAGCATTAGTACTATTTTCTAGCCTAGATTCTTCTATGTGGTTAGTCTTAGTACTAACCTGTTCCTCTAAATTTTTATTTTAGCTAGCATCAGTACTAGCTTCTCTCCCCTAGTTTTGGTATGGATCCATAAGAATTCTATAGCTTTTAAGTTTAGGAATTACTTTGGCATTCTCAAATTTAAGATTCTTAAGTGAGATATTAGATTGATAACTTGGTCCAGGTAGTTGGTGAACATTAGGTGGGTTGTTTGAAATTGGTAGGCTCGATAATTGACCTAGTTCTCTTCTTATGTTAGATTCAGCTAGTTATCCAATTTGAGCTTCTAGCCTGGTGATAGATTGTTGTTGAGTCAAAATCAATTGTTGAAGTTGGTTAAATCTATCATCAGCTAGATTGGTCTGTTGAGGAGGTGGGTATGAGGGCTGATTATGATGTGGTGGCTGGAAAGGCTTACTAGGTTGACTTCTATTATAAGTATAGTTCTTGTATTGAGGTCTATTTTGATAATTTTGTACTGATGAAGTTTGGGTTTGAGCCTGAGTCTATTATGATTTTCAAGAAAAATTAGGATGATTTCTCCAGCCAAAGTTATATGAATTTAAAAATGGATCATTAACCAGCTTGGAGTAGCCTTTAGCAGCTTGGACTTGTTCTTGGATAATAGGTGGAAACTGTGCAGTCATAGGACATTCACTCACATGATGGGTTGGGCTAGCACAGATTGAATAAATCTCCTAATAATTAGAAGATGATGTGAATTGTGTAGGAGATTGTTGTTCTAGGGTTAGGACTTGATCTAATTTTTGGGCAAAAAGATCGATTTTATCTAATTTCTAAGCTAATTGGTTCAAGTCAGACTTAGAACTAGAGTCTGGATCATAAATCCCTACCCGCTTTTGGTAGAAAGATTCGAAGCATGGTTGATCGAGTTTTCACTTAGAGTTTCAAATAAGACAAAGGCTTCATCCTTACTTTTGTTCATGAATGCACCTCCACAGGATGCATCTACCATCTATCTGTATTGGTCTTCTAAATCCTCATAGAAAGCTTGAACTATTTGCCACTTAGACCATGGTGTGGGCATTTTTTAAGAAGTTCCTTAAGTCTCTCCAATGACTCGTGAATCTGCTTTCCTGGAAGCTGAGCAAATCTAGTGATAGCTCATCTCATAGTATTGGTTCGGCCTATGGGATAAAATTTTTTAAGAAATTCACTTTGCAAGTCAGCCCAAGTTTTAATTGGTCTCCCTATTGTGCCAAGCCAGTACTTGGCTTTATCTTTTAATGATAAAGAAAATAAAATTAGTCTAAGGGCATCCTTAGTTAAATTTTGAATTCTCATCGTAGAACAAATTTCTAATAATTCATCCAGATGTTTATAAGGGTCTTCATTGATGTTTCCATAGAAAGATGGGAGCATCTTGATTATGGTTGGCTTGATCTCATAGTGGGTAGCATGAATTTTAGATAATTGGATACAAGTCGATGGGTTATAGGTGAAAGAAATAAAGTATTTCTTTATCTGCTTAGGTGGTTCTCTAAAATTTTCAGCCATTTGGTTATCGAATTTAATACAATTCATCCTTTTAATTTTATGATTGGGTTCAACTAGATCGGGTAAAGCGATTTCCTACCGTGCATGCACTAGTGCAACCCTAACGTGTGGTTCAAAAATATTTTAGATTTTTTAATATATTTTTTATTAATTTATTATATTAAAAATTATTTTTTTAATTATTTTTTATTAATTTAATTTAATTTATTTTATTTTAATTATTATTTTTAATATTTTTTAATTAGTTTAATTTAATTTTTATTTTATTTTATTTTATTTTATTTTTAGAGAAGAAAGGAGAAAAAAGAAAGAAGAATTCTAAAGAAGAGGTCCTAAGGAGTCCTAGAACTAAGTAGAGAGAGAAGAATTAAGTTTAATTAGATTTGATGTTGGTTAGCAATCAAGTTGGTCAATCAATCCTGACTAAGGATTATCCTACATTTAGATAGCTCCAACTACTAAGATCACCTTCAAGCCCTCCAAGTGTAGGATCAACCAATCAACTGGCCAGGTAAGTGTAAGATTGGTGGGAGTCCCCCCGTTGCTTACCTTAGACACAAATTGTGCTTGGCCAGGTAAGCTAACAGAACCAATTAGAAACCACCTTCCTTCAGGCCCAGTCGTTCTTGAACCACTTTTCTATACACCAATCAAATTGACTAACCCTAACCTGATTCAACTCTTAGGATTTCTTGTCCTAATGAGCTCAAATTTCTAGGGCTAATGTCTAATTAATTTTAAAATTAAAGGCTTAGATCAATGCAGGATGCTGGTAGGTTGTTTGTAGGCCAAGGAAAGGTGATCAAATTTCCTCCTTATCTTCTTTAATTGGGTGTTGTCCTTAATTTGATTTAGAGATGAATATGCACAATCACTTTCAACAAGGAATTCTATGCAACTAAAGTAGATACATGAAATTGATTAAACTTAAGAGCTTACCTTGTCTCCAGCGATCACCAAATAGAATAAAAATAAAACTAATATGATGCATGCTCTAAATAGTTAGAGTTTCTAATCTTATCATGAGACTTTTAATTAGGATTAAATGGATATTTTTTAAATTAATTTAAAAATAAAATAAATAAATAAATAAATAAAAAGAAAAGAGAACTAGAGTTAGGATTGATCCCTCCAAGATTAGATGCTTTCTTCCATTTTCTTTTTTTTTTCCTCTATTTTTTTGTAAAATAAATAAATAAAAAGTTAGTAAGCAATATTTAAGAAAAATATTTATAATTAATTTATAAAAAAAATAAAAAAAATTAAAAAAAGTAGTATCTATTCCTTCTCCGACCAAAAATTTGATAAGAGTATGATGTTATTGTTAAGACATTGTGTTTATCTATTTAATCCGACTTCTTAAAATAATTAAAAATATATAGATAGCAGTGAGTCAGGTCAAATCCATAGAGAAGGTAGTATTTTTAGATTTGAAATCTTTGATTTTTGAAAAAGAAAAGAAAAGAAAAGAGTTTTGAAATCAAAAGTGAAGTCGAAAAATAAATAGCAAAAATTAAAAGGTGCAGAAATTTAAACTTGCTACTAAGATCTACTAGTTAGATCTTAGCATCTACATGCAATAAAATAGAAAGTAATAATTAAAGTATAAAAATTAAAATATAATAAAAATAAAGAGCATGAAATTAAAGAGCATAAAAAGAAAAAAAAAATTAAAATAGGCTGATCTTTGATCTTGGATCGGCATTGGCAAAAAGATGGTGTAGAAGCCTAGCTCTTCTTCTCGGCATCCGTTGCTTTGAAGCAGCCTTTGATCCAAAACATGGATTTACTCTATACCAAAGCTTCACCTCGATCGAAGATAATGAACTCTAGAGGCCTGGGGTCTTATTTATAGAGCTAGGAGGGCTGGAGAGTTTTCTACTAGGTAATGTGGGATTAAGAAGCTCTTTGATCATCAAAATATGGAGAAATTTGATTAAAAATTGGATTAAAAGGAGTCCTGATTGAATTTTGTTACCCTAGATTAAATCTGGCCATTAAATAGAAATTCAACAGATCAAAAATCATCAAAATCAGATGCGTATCGACCTAGATCGGGTTGGATTAAATTCTGGCCGTTAATCGCATTAATCTAGAGAAAATCTAGCCATTGGATCGAGTTCTGGATGTTTTAATCAACTCGGAAGCTCCCTGGATTGTTGGATCTTCACTAGCTAGTTTTCTAGCCATCAAATCGCATATCGCTGATGGAATTCGAATCAAACCCATAAATAACTACCGCCATTCAATCTTGACCGCAATCAATCGGATTCATCTGATCGCACCTTTATTGTTGCCATGGACTGCATGGACTGGCTGCACCATACACCACAACTAATCAATGCCTCTTGTCGCTGAGTGAAAAGTCCAAAATGCCCTATGAGCCATGATAGATTTTATGTGAACTATTTAAGGGTCTAGGTCCACCACGTGTCGCTCCGTGATTCGCTAGTTTCTACTGAGCTGACGGTCCTTGCCTAGATCATGGACCGACTGATGGCTTTCGTGGTTGAGTCAGCTAACATGGCTGACTTGGCTTGGTGGCTTGACTTGCAGAGCCGATTAAGATATTTTTCATTTTTTATTTAATTTTTATTTATTTTATTTCTTTAGAAATTCATCTCTTCTCTGTTTTATGCAAAACTTATTTTATTATGATAAAAAAATGAGCTCTTTCCATTGATAATAAAATTTTATTTTTAGTTTTTAATATTTTTTAATTAATTTTTTAATTAATAAAAATATTAATTTCTTAAAAATTATATATAAATTGATCAATAATTTTTAAAAATTAATATAAATTAATTAATAAATTAATATTTTTATTGATAAATTTATGATACTTATCACACCCTCCAACATAAGCTTTGCTCATCCTCGAGTAAAAAAATAATTTAGTTTTAAATATCTTTTAACTTTATAGTTTCGAATTTTACCTAAGCAGTTTTCAAAATGATCATTGATATTCAGTAGAGCTTAAGTGAGATATATCATTGAGGTATTAATACTTATCAATAGAAAAATTAAGTAAAGAATATTAAATTTTTTCTAAATTATCTCACCTTTATCTCAGATTTGTTTAAACTTTTATATAGACAAGTGTATTGCTACTTCCACCCTTCATTTATTAATTTTTATTTTCATGTTGTCAACTTTTTGATGTGAATATTATAGCTTACTTAGGCAATGGGATCCGATTACTCGATGAAAAACTAATATTTTTTATTTTAACGTTGTATCACTATTGAGTGTTTTAACCCCTTAAGATTTCTATTTGATTCATGTAGCGAGTCTTAGGCCAATGACTCCCAAATTAGTTAGCTTTCGGACACTAGGTATAGAATACCCCTCGGGCTTACTAGTTCGAATCAAACAAGCTATGAGTTAAGACTAATTTTACAACGAGCTTCTTTGCCCTTCCCATCTTTTGATGCAAAAATCAATACTTGCTTAGGTAAAGAGGCCCGGTTACTCAGTGAGAAGTACTTGAAAACTATTTTATTAAAAAAAAGTTTATATAAAAAAATGTATAGTTACCCTACACAAGCTCATAAAAAGTAGGCTTTTCTTTGATGCTAGTAGAAAAAATTAGAAATGCTCAAAGAAAAAACTATTTATGTTCTAGACTTAACTCTTTATTGAATTTTCTTAATACTTGATTCTTTAATATCTCATAAATTCTTTGATCTGTGCATTAATTTTCTTTTAGAAATGCTTAGTTTAATTCGATTCTTAAGCATAATCAGATGTTTAAATACTAAATACTAACTTTTTCGAGGACTTAAAATTTTAAAATTTTTATTTTTCAAGCCCAGCTTTTCTCTCGGCATTAGTTACCTCGAAGCAGCCATTAATCCATAGCCTAGCTTGACCCTATGGCAACGGTGCCAAAAACTTGATAAGAGCATGATGTTGTCATTAAGACACCGTGTTTATCAGTTTAATCCGACATCTTAAAGTAATTAAAAATATGTAGATAGCAATGAGTCGAGTCGAATCCATAGAAAAGGTAGTATTTTTAGATTTGAAATTTTTGATTTTTGAAAAGTAAAAGAAAATAAAAGAGTTTTGAAATCAAAAGTGAAGTTAGAAAATAAAAAGTAAAAATTAAAAGGTGCAGAAATTTAAACTTGGTACTAAGATCTACTAGTTAGATCTTAGCATCTACTTATAATAAAATAAAAAGAAATAATTAAAGTATAAAAATTAAATTATAATAAAAATAAAGAGTATAAAATTAAAGAGCATAAAAATAAATATTACATTAATTAAAAAATTTATAATTTAAATACATAAAAAAAGAAGAAAAAAAATTAAAACAGGCTGATCTCTAATCTTGGATTGGCATTGGCAGAAAGATGGTATAGAAGCCCAGCTCTTCTTCTCAACATCCGTGGCTTTGAAGCAGCCTCTAATCCAAAACGTGGCTCGAACCTATACCAAAGTTTCAGCTTGATCGAAGATAATGAACTCTAGAGGCCTGGGGTCTTATTTATAGAGCTAGGAGGGCTGGAGAGTTTTCTTCTAGGCAATATAGGACTAAGGAGCTCTTTGATTGTCAAAATATGATGAAATTCAAGTGAAAATTGGATTAAAAGGAGTTTTGGTTGAATTTTGTTGCTCTGGATGAAATCTGGCCATTAAATAGGAATCCAATGGACCAAAAATTATCAAAATCGAATGCGTGTCGGCATAGATCAGGTCGGATTAAATTTTGGCCATTGATCATGTTAATCAAAAGAAAATCTGGCTATCGGATCGAGTTCTAGATGTTTTAATCAACTTGAGAGCTTTCTGGACCATTGGATCTTCATCGATTGGTTTTCTGGCCATCGGATCGTGCCAGATCGCTGATGGAATTCGAATCCAATCTGGAAATAACCACTGCCGTCTGATCTTGACCACTATCAACCGGATCCATCTGATCGCGCCTTTACTGTTGTCATTGACCGCATGGACTGGCTGTACTGTATACCGTAACCAATTAGCACCTCTTGTTGCTGAGTGAAAAGTCCAAAATGTCCTATGAGCCATGATAGATTTTTTGTGAATCCTTTAAGGGTCTAGGTCCACCACATATTGCTCCATGATTCGCTGGTTTCTACTAAGCTAGCGGTCCACGCCTAGATCGTGGATCGGTTGATGGCTCCCATGGCTGAGTCAGCTAACATGACTGGCTTGGCTTGGTGGCATGACTTGCGGAGCCGGCTGAGCCATTTTTCTTTTTCTATTTAATTTTTATTTATTTTATTTATTTTATTTATTTAGAAATTCATCCCTTCTTCATTTTAGCTTCGTTTTGTATGAAACTTATTTCATTATGATCAAAAAAATGAGCTCATTCTATTGATAATAAAATTTTATTTTTTAATTTTTATTATTTTTAATTAATTTTTTAATTAATAAAAATATTAATTTCTTAAAAATTATATATAAATTGATCATTAATTCTTAAAAACTAATATAAATTAATAGATAAATTAATACTTTTATTAATAAATTTATGATACTTATCACACCCCCCAACTTAAGCTTTGCTCATCCTCGAGTAAAGAAAGAATTTAGTTTTAAATATCTTTTAACTTTAGAGTTTCAAATTTTACCTAAGCAGTTTTCAAAATGGCCATTGATATTCAGTAAAGCTTAAGTGAGATATATCATTAGGGTAGTAATATTTATTAATAAAAAAATTAAGTAAAGAATATTAAATTTTTTTAAATTTTTTCTAAATTATCCTGCCTTTATCTCTAATTTATCTAAACTTTCATATAGACAAGTGTATTACTACTTTCGCCCTTCATTTATTAAGTTTTATTTTTACATTTCCTACTTTTTGATGCGAATATCATTGCTTACTTAGGCAACGAGATAAATTTCTTGGTGAAAAATCAATATTTTTTTTTTAACATTGTACCACTATTGAGTGTCTTAACCTCTTAAACTTTCTATTTGATCCACGTAGTGAGTCTTGGGCCAATGACTCCCAAACCAATTGGCTTTAGGACACTAGATATAGAATACCCCTTGGGCTTACTAGCTTGAATCAAACAGGCTATGAGTTAAGACAAGCTTTACAACGAGCTTCTTTGCCCTTCCAACCTTTTAACACGAAACTCAATGCTTGCTTAGGCAAAAAGGCTCGGTTACTCTATGAGAAGTACTTGAAAACTATTTTATTAAAAAAAATTTATATGAAAAAATGTATAGTTATCCTACAAGCTCATAAAAAGTAGACTTTTCTTTGATTCTAGTAGAAAAAATTAGAAATGCTCAAAGAAAAAACTTTTTTATGTTCTAGACTTAACTCTTTATTGAATTTTTTTAATGCTTGATTCCTCAATATCTCATAGATTCTCTGATCTGTGCATCAATTTTCTTTTAGAAATGCTTAGTTTAATTCAATTTTTAAGTATAATCAGGTATTTAAATACTAAATACTAACTTTTTTGAGGACTTAAAATTTTAAAATTTTTATTTTTCAAGCCTAATTTTTCCTCTCGAATCAGTTGCCTTGAAACAGCCTTTAACCCATAACCTGACTTCATCCTATGGTAACGGCACCAAAAACTTGAGAAGAGTGCGATGTTGTCGTTAGAACATCATATTTATTAGTTTAATTTAATTTTTTAAAATAATTAAAAATATATAGATAGCAGTAAGTCAGATCGAATCCATAGGAAAGGTAGTATTTTTAGATTTAAAATTTTAAATTTTTAAAAAGAAAAAAAAAGAAAAAGAGTTTTGAAATCAAAAGTAAAGTCAGAAAATAAAAAGCAAAAATTAAAAGATGCAGAAACTTAAATTTGGTACTAATATCTACTAGTTAGATCTTAGCATCTACTTGCAATAAAATAAAAAGTAATAATTAAAGTATAGAAATTAAATTATAATAAAAATAAAGAGAATGAAATTAAAGAGTATAAAAATAAATATTACATTAATTAAAAAATTTATTTATTTAAATACATAAAAAAGAAGAAAAAAATTAAAATAGACTGATCTTTGATCTTGGATTGGCATTGGCAGAAAGATGGTGTAGAAGTCCAGCTCTTCTTCTCGACATCCGTGGCTTTGAAGCAACCTCTAATCTAAAATATGGCTCTACTCTATACCAAAGCTTCACCTCGATCGAAGATAATGAACTCTAGAGGCCTGGGGTCTTATTTATAGAGCTAGGAGTGCTGGAGAGTTTTCTTCTAGGCAATGTGAGACTAAGGAGCTCTTTGATCATCAAAATATGAAAAAATCTAAGTAAAAATTGGATTTAAAAGAGTCTTGATTGTATTTTGCTACTCTAGATGAAATCTGGCCATTCAATAGGAATCCAATGGACCAAAAATCATCAAAATCGGATGCGTATCGACCCAGATCAGGTCGGATTAAATTCTGATCGTTAATCGCATTAATCAGGAGAAAATTTGGCCATCGAATCGAGTTCTGGATGTTTTAATCAACTTGGAAGCTTCCTGGACCATTGGATCTTCACTGGCTAGTTTTTTGGTTGTTCGATCATGCCAGATCGCTGATGAAATTCGAATCAAATCCGAAAATAACCACCGCCGTCCGATCTTGACAGCAATCAACCAGATCCATCCGATCATTCCTTTATTGTTGCCATGGACTGCATGGACCGACTACATCATACACCACAATCAATCAGTGCTTCCTATTACCGAGTGAAAAATCCAAAATGCCTTATGAGCTGCGATAGATATTCTATGAACCCTTTAAGGGTATAGGTCCACCATGCGTCCCTCCATGATTCGTCGGTTTCTGCTGAGCTAGCGGTCCATGCCTGAATCATGGACCCACTGATGGCTTCCATGGCTAAGTCAACTAATGTAGCTGGCTTGGCTTGCAGAGCTGGCTGAGCCATTTTTTTATTTATTTAATTTTTATTTATTTTATTTCTTTAGAAATTCATCTCTTATTCGTTTTAGTTTCGTTTTGCATAAAACTTATTTCATTGTGATAAAAAAATGAGTTCTTTCTATTGATAATAAAATTTTATTTTTTAATTTTTATTATTTTTTAATTAATTTTTTAGTTAATAAAAATATTAATTTCTTAAAAATTATATATAAATTGATCATTAATTTTTAAAAATTAATATAAATTAATTGATAAATTAATATTTTTATTGATGAATTTATGATAGTTATCACACTTTTCAACTTAAGCTTTGCTCGTCCTCGAGTAAAGAAAGAATTTAGTTTTAAATATCTTTTAACTTTAGAGTTTCGAATTTTACCTAAGCAGTTTTCAAAATGGCCATTAATATTCAGTAGAGCTTAAGTAAGATATATCATTAGGGTATTAATATTTATCAATAAAAAAATTAAGTAAAAAATATTAAATTTTTCTAAACTTTTTTTAAATCATCCCATCTTTATCTCTGATTTGTCTAAGCTTTCATACAAATAAGTGTATTGCTACTTCCGTCCTTCATTTATTGATTTTTATTTTGACATTGTCCATTTTTTTATGCGAATATCATTGCTTACTTAGGCAACGGGACTAGGTTACTTATGGAAAATCAATATTTTTTTTTTAACATTGTACCACTATTGAATGTCTTGACCCTTTAAGCTTTCTATTTGATTAATGTAGCAAGTCTTGGGCCAATGACTTTCAAACCAGTTAGATTTAAAACACTAGGTATAGAATACCCCTCGGGCTTACTAGCTCAAATCAAATAGACTATGAGTTAAGACAAGCTTTACAACAAGCTTCCTTGCCCTTTCCATCTTTTGACGCGAAACTCATGAAGGGAAAATCCTAATTTCTCAGATCAGATTCAATCAAATCTGATTGGATCGAGAAGCATATTTCAAAAAAAAATTTTTAGATCTAAATTAGATTTGACACTTTCAGATCTAATTTTATGATCTAATAAATAAAAAAATTAAATTAAATCTAAATTAATGTTACCTTGTTTGCTGGGTAATTCGATTACCCTTTGATGATCCTACTGATTGCCTGAGTTTCTGGATCTAGCCACGCAAGTGCCTGGCCTCTATCGATATCCACTTGAGTTGGATTTGGAGATCTTCTTCTTCTCTTTCTTTTCTCCAAAAATTAGATCTAGATCTGATTTGAAGGATCTTCAAAACTCCTTCTGAAGATCAGCAGTCGTCTCTATAGCAGTGCTGCCTTCTTCCTTTCTCGTCAGCCTTTTCTTGCCTGGATTGCACCAAACTAAAGCCCAACTTTCTTGGGCATGGAGAAGAGAGAGAGGGTCAGAAGATGGCATGAAGGAGGGAGAGGGACAGCCTTGGGGAATGGGCTAACAGGAACTCACAAAAAGTTGGGCGCAGATAGGGTTTATTTAAGGACCCTACTGCGCCATGCAGTGCTGCATCATCCTGACCAATCGTGTGGCTTCCTACAATCAGATCTAAATCTAATTGGTGGGATGACATCACCTGATCCAATCAGATGAGAGCCCCATAGATTCATCCTTAGATGGTGCCTTAGACTGGTCAAAGTCTATAGGTAAGGGTCACCTAGTTTGAATCCAAGAAGCAACCTGGAGTCCCATTCGTATGGGACTCCAGTGTTTATCCACATGGGATGCACGCCATCCTAGGCATGCACCCTCCATCTGCCTGCTAAATGGTAGGTAGACTTGGTTAATAAGTCTCTCCTATGGGTGCATGATACATGGATAGATGTCCAAGGGTCAAAGGTCAATGTTTGACCAAAGTCAAAGGACAAAAATTAGCAGGTGATGAAAAATGGCAGGAGTTATCTCAAATTTATCTCATAAATTAAGAAAATTCTTTTTTAACTTGGACAAGCTCCAGTCAGACTAGGTAAAGGTATCTGAGTAAGCACAAACACATTTGACTTAGTTGAGACAACTTTTAATGATAATAGAAAGAGAATGTTAGGCTCAATCGTGTGCTAGCACGATTTTCTTGAATCTAATTCAAATCAATTGAGCTGGGTTAGTCCAATTGATGATTTTTAGATCCAAATCCTTATTTGTGTGATCTAGTTAGGTTCAGTTCTGTATGGTAATAGGATATGTCGTGATCTCCATTATCGATATCATCGAAACTTCTTTCGATGGATCAGAACTCTTCTGATTCAGATAACTGGAATGATCGATCATCTAAATCATTCTAATTGCTCCCAAAATCCAATAGTGACACCTAGCAGTATATGGTGGCAATCCATCAAAATTGAAAAATAAACCTCTCGGTGCAGCTACTTGTGTGATTAAGTTCTTCTATCTTGAGCCCCGATCAAATTAGGATTAAGGTGAACTCGTCAAACCCTAATTTCTATCATATGATTTATTCGATTCAAGTCCGATGTGAAAACTTTAATAGAAACTCTTTCTATTATTTCACTCTCTGCCATGGCTATGGGCTTATAGACTTGATTCTCATGATCATCATAGGGCTGCTCCTCATCCACCGAGGTAGATAGATTCCTTCTTGGTGCAATCCAATTCCTACATTGAATATGTTATAGCCAACATACACCTCAGAATTTCAAATGGCTAGGAGACCGAGTCATGGTGTAGTCAAACTATAACATCCTCAAGGTGAACTGTCGATGCACCTCAGATCAAAGAACTAGACACACCACTATAGCTTTGAGTCAGTCATCGATGAGAAGGTAGACTTTCTTATGACTACTCGAGGTGGTCATGCTCATTGCCCTTGTTCTCTAATGAGTATCTGTACTTTCGCTCTGATGTCTCTACACCATAGACTCAAGACTCTACTATAAAGAAGCAATTGTACACTAATCTTTCGGATCAATCACCATCTTCATGATGATCCTACGGTCAGGAGCCTCTTATGAGTTAGTAATGAAAATTCTTGTCTTAAATTTTCAACTCTTAAAAATAAGAATTATCATTAGCATTAACTCAAGGAATGTATCATAGACACTAAATACACATATGTAATAGAAAATAATCCATTTTATTATTTATAGTGAAAATTATAACTTTGCCCCTAGAAGTGTATTACAAGTGTCAGCCAATTCTAGCCAATTCTAGCTTCTAGGACACACATATCTAACAAACTTCCACTTGACCTAAAGCCAATTGGCTACAATTCTAAGTTCCATCTTCTCAAGGTGAGCTTTGATCTTCTGCTAGCCCAATGGCTTTGTAAGTGGGTCCGCTGCATTATCTGCGGAGTCGACTCTCTTGACCTCGATGTAATCCTTCTCGAGGTAATCGCGGATGAGGTGGTATCGCCGCTCGATGTGCTTGGATTTCTGATGAGACCTCAGCTCCTTAGCAAGGGCTATGGCGCCATTATTGTCGCAGTATAGAGAAATGGCATCTGATGGCATCAATTCGATCTCTACGGCAAACTTCTTGTACCAGAATGCCTCCTTTGTAGCTTTTGATGCAGCGATGTATTCTGCTTTCATGGTGGAATCTGCTATCACTATCTGCTTGAAATTTTTCCAACTGATAACTCCACCATTGTACACAAACAAACCTTCAGATATCGACTTTCGATCATCTACATCAGATATAAAATCCGAGTCTGTATACCCTTGGATTTGGAGTTCTCCATTACCAAAGACCAACAACATATCCTTAGTTCTTCTCAAGTACTTAAGAATACATTTCACAGAAGTCCAGTGTTCTTAATCTAAATTCGAATGCTCGTAACACTCATAGCATGGGCTATATCAGGTCATGTACATAGCATGGCATACATAAGGCTCCCTATTGTTGAAGCATAAGGGATCTTGCTCATGCATTCTATTTCCTCAAGTGTGATAGGGCACATCTTCTTAGAAAGATGAATGCCATGTCTGAAGGGTACTAAACCCCTCTTAGAGTTTTCCATGCTAAACCACTTTAGCACTTCTTCTATGTACATCTTCTGTGAAAGTCCTAGCATCCTATTTGGTCTATCTCTATAGACCTTAATTCCTAGAATAAAGGATGCTTCTCCTAGGTCTTTCATAAAGAATTCTTTAGATAACCATATTTTAACTATAGTCAACATGGGAATATCATTCTCAATAAGAAGGATGTCATATACGAGGAAGACAACAACGCTCCCACTGATCTTTTTGAATACACATGGCTCCTCCTCATTCTGGATGAAACTAAATAGTTTGATCACATCATTAAAATGAGTGTTCCAGCTCTGAGATGCTTGCTTAAGTCCATATATGGACCTTTGCAGCTTGCATATCTTGTGATCATCATCACCGGATGTGAAACCTAGCGGCTATTCCATATAGATATCTTCCTCAAGATATTCATTTAAGAATGCCGTTTTTATGTCCATTTATCATATTTCATAATCGAAATAGGCTGCAACAGCAAGCAATTTGCGGATAGATTTTAGCATAGCTACTGGCAAAAAAATATCCTGATAGTCAATGCCTTCGCACTGACTATAATATTTTGCCACTAATCTAGTCTTGAATATCTCTACATTTCTATCTACACCAATCTTTTTCTTGTAGATCCATTTATATCCAATAGGTACCATACCTTTTGGTGGATCTACTAAGGTCCAGACTTAGTTTGAGTGCATCGAGTCAATTTCTGACTCCATTACCTCTAATCATTTCTCGGAGTCGATATCTAATATCGCCTCATTATAGGTCTTGGGATCATCACCATGAACCCCATTACCTACGAGGAATATTTCCTCTACTTCTTCTGAAATAGTACCTAAGTACTTCTCAGAAAGACGAGAAACCCTTTTTGATCTATGAGGTGGAGGAGGTAGTGAATGGATTGGCTCCACCTGATTTGATTCCATTTGGTCCTTAGCTCATCTCTTGTGAGACTTTCTCCTCAAGCTTAATCTGCTTTCTAATGCCGCTATCTTGAATAAACTATTTTTCAAAAAAGATGGCATGTCGACTTTGTTAGATATATGTGCCCTAGAAGCCAGAATTGGCTGACACTTGTAATACACTTCTAGGGGCAAAATTATAATTTTGACTAATATCAATAAAATGGGTTATTTTCTATCACATATGTGTATTTAGTGTCTGTGATACATCCTTTGGGTTAATGGTAATGATAATTCATGTTTTCAAGAGTTGAAAATTTAAGACATGAATAATCATTGTTAACTCATAAAATGCTCCCGACCATAGGATCATCACGAGGATGGTGATTGATTCAAAAGGTTGGTGTACAATCTCTTCTCTTTAGTAGATGAGTCTTGAGTCTACAGATGTGGAGACACCGAAGTGAGAGTATAGGTACTCGTTAGAGAATGAGGGCACTGAGCGTGACCACCTCGAGTAGTCATTAGGGAGTCTACCTTCTCGTCAATGACTGACTCGATGCTGCAGTAGTGTGTCTGGTTCTTTGACCTGAGGTGCATCGACAGTTCACCTTGAGGGTGTTATAGTTTGACTACACCATTACTCGATCTCCTAGCCATATGGAACCCTGAGGTGTATGTTGGCTATAGCATGTTCATTGTAGGAACTGGATTGCATCAAGATGGAATCTATCTACCTCGGTGGTAGAGGAGCAGCCCTATGATAATCATGAGAATCAAGTCCAGAAGCCCATGGCCATGGCAGAGTGAAATAATAGAAAGAGTTTCTATTTAGATTTTCACATCAAACTCGAATCGAATGATTACATCATATGACAGAAACTAGGGTTTGACGAGTTCACCTTAACCCTAATCTGATCGGGGCTCAAGATAGAAGAACTTAATCACACAGGTAGCTGCACCAAGAGGTTCGCATTCAGCTCTGATGGGTTGCCACCATATACTGCTAGGTGTCACTGGTGGATTTTGGGAGCAATTAGAATGATTTAGATGATCGATCATTCTAGCTGTTTGAATCAGAAGAGTTCTGATCCATCGAAAGGAGTTTCGATGATATCGATGATAGAGATCATGACATATCCCATTACCATACAGAACTGAACCTAACTGGGTCACACAAATAAGGGTTTGAATTCTGGTGATCATCAATTGAACTTATCTAGTTCAATTGATCTGAATGAGATTCAATTAGGTTCAAGGAAATCGTGCTAGCACTCGATTGAACCTAACGTTCTTCTTTTACTATCATAAATAAGTTGTCCTGTCTGAGCCAAAGGAGTTTGTGCTCAATCAGAGGCCTTCATATGGTCTGACTGGAGGTTGTCCAAGTCAGAAAAGGTTGTCTTATTTTGTAAGACATTACCTGCCATTTTTGGTCACCTGCCATTTCTTGTTCTTTGACTTTGGTCAAAAGTCTACCTTTGACTGGTCAAATGTTGACCATTGATACTTTGACTTTTGACCACATGTCACGCACCTATTGGAGAGCTGGTGGGGGCCTGTCCCCCTACCAGAACCTGGCAAGGAGGAGGGCGCACGCCACCCTAGGCGTGTGCCCAAGTTGGAGGCGCCTAGGAGTCCTTGTTGGACAAGGACTCCATCTCCTTTTTGGATTCCAATTAGAGTTCTTCTAAGAACCAACTTTGACTGGTCTTAGGCGCCCTCTAAGGAGGAATCCAGGGGACTCTATTCCCACCAATCAGATTTAGATCTGATTTCACAAAGGGTTGTGATTGGTTGGGAAGAAGAGGAGTTGGATCACAATTAGTCTATAAATAAGATCCTGTGCCCAACTCAGATTGTTACATGAGATGAGATTGAAGATAAGAGTTTCCATATGCCCCAAGGTTGCCTCTCCCCTCCTTCTCCATGCCAAACAACCTTCTCCCCTTGCTCTCCACATCCAAAAGGAGTTTTGGATTTTTGCTGGTGCGATTCAAGCAAGAGAAAGGCGATCAAAAGCAAGATAGAAGAACTTAATCACACAGGTAGCTGCACCAAGTGGTTCGCATTTAGCTCTGATGGGTTGCCACCATATAGGTGTCACTAGTGGATTTTGGGAGCAATTAGAATGATTTAGATGATCAATCATTCTAGCTGTTCAAATCAGAAGAGTTCTGATCCATCGAAAGGAGTTTCGATGATGTCGATGATAGAGATCATGACATATCCCATTACCATACAGAACTGAACCTAACTAGGTCACACAAATAAGGGTTTGAATCTGGTGATCATCAATTGAACTTATCTAGTTCAATTGATCTGAATGAGATTTAATTAGGTTCAAGAAAATCATGCTAGCACTCGATTGAACCTAACGTTCTTCTTTTTCTATCATAAATAAGTTGTCCTATCTGAGCCAAAAGAGTTTGTGCTCAATTAGAGGCCTTCATATGGTCTAACTGGAGGTTGTCCAAGTCAGAAAAGGTTGTCTTATTTTGTAAGACATTACCTGCCATTTTTGGTCACCTGTCATTTCTTGTTCTTTGACTTTGGTCAAAAGTCTACCTTTGACTGGTCAAACATTGACCATTGACACTTTGACTTTTGACCACATGTCATGCACCTATTGGAGAGCTGGTGGGGGCCTATCCCCCTACCAGAACCTGGCAAGGAGGAGGGTGCACGCCACCCTAGGTGTGTGCCCAAGTTGGAGGCACCTAGGAGTCCTTATTGGACAAGGACTCCATCTCCTTTTTGGATTCTAATTAGAGTTCTTCTAAGAACCAACTTTGACTGGTCTTAGGCGCCCTCTAAGGAGGAATCCAGGGGACTCTATTCCCACCAATCAGATTTAGATCTAATTTCACAAAGGGTTGTGACTGGTTGGGAAGAAGAGGAGTTGGATCACAGTTAGTCTATAAATAAGACCCTATGCCCAACTCAGATTGTTACATGAGATGAGATTGAAGTTAAGAGTTTCCATATGCCCCAAGGCTGCCTCTCCCCTCCTTCTCCATGCCAAACCACCTTCTCCCCTTGCTCTCCACGTCCAAAAGGAGTTTTGGATTTTTGCTGGTGCGATTCAAGCAAGAGAAAGGCGATCAAAAGCAAGAAGGCTGCGCTGCTGCAAAGGACGACTGCTAATCTTCAAAAGGAGTTTTGAAGATCCTCCAGATCAGATCCATATCTGATTTCTGGAGACGTGATAGAGAAGAAGAGGATCTCTAGATCCAACCTGAGTGGATATCGGTAGAGGCCAAGCACTTGCGTGGCTAGATCCAGAACCTTCCGCTGCATACAGGATCATCAATAGGATAATAGGATTACCCAAATCAGGTAAATTAAATTTAATTTAATTTATCTTTATTTATTTTATTTATTAAAATAATATTAATAAAATATAAAATATCCCAGATCTGATACAGATCAAAAAAAAAAATTTTGAAATATATCTCTTGATCTGATCAGATCTGAACGAACCTAGATCGGAAAATCAGGATTTCCCTTCAGACTCACATTCACATTGTGATCTTCTGGAATGTAGAAATAATATCCTAATGACTCTTTAGGATATCCTTAAATCAAACTTTGAAGGACCTAAAGTCTAACTTGTCCGCTTGTTGTCTCTTGACATGAGCCGAACAACCCCAAATTCTGAGATGACTCAGACTTGATTTCTTACCATGCCATATCTCATACGGTGTAGTAGGAATGGTTTTAGAAGGAACCCTATTCAGTAAGTATATTGCAGTTAACAACCAGTATCCCCAAAAGAAATCAGGAAGGTCTATGAAGCTCATCATGGATCGGACCATTTCTAATAGGGTCCGGTTCCTCCGTTCTGAAACTCCATTGAGTTGAGGTGTTCTAGGTGGAGTCCATTAAGAGACTATACCATTTTTCTTGAGGTAGTTCAGGAATTTTCATCTAAGGTATTCACCTCTTCGATCTAATCAAAGAATCTTAATGGGTTTTTTAAATTGCTTTTCTACTTCATGTCCAAATTCTATGAACCTTTTAAAAGCTTCAGACTTATGTCTCATAAGATACACATACCCATACCTAAATAAATCATCGGTAAAGGTTATGAAGTAGATAATGTTGCCTCTAGCCGGCACATCAAATGGGCCGCACACATCAATATGCACTAGGGCAAGAAGATCTGTGGCCCTTTCCCCATGTCCTACAAAAGGGAGCTTAGTCATTTTTCCATGAAGATAAGATTCGCAAATTGGATATGACTTGAAAGTCAACAGACTCAATAGCCCGATTTTCTCCAATTTGTTAATCCTATCTTCTACTATATAACGTAGTCTTAGGTGCCATAGATATCTATCATTTGGATTATCCTTAGTTCATTTTGATTTTATGGCATTCACATTTTGCTTGAAATTAAAAATAGATACATCAACATGTAACTGATAAAAATCGTTAATAAGAAAACTACTTGTAATTTTATTTCTTTCATAAAGAATATTACAATGATCCTTAAGAAAACTAATTACATAGCCTTCTAATGTAAGGCAAGAAATAGAAATCAAATTCTTGCTTGCTGTAGGCACATAATAATAGTCTTTTAACACTAAGTCTAAACCAGATGGTAGTCGAAGAGGGTATATTTTCATGGCCATGGTAGCAACTCTTGCTCCATTTCTGATGCATAGGATCATCTCACCATTTCTTGGCCTCCTACTATCCTTAAGATCCTGCATAGAAGTGCATAAGTGAGTACTAGAACTAGAGTCAAGCACCCAACTAGATGCAGAAAAAATCGTAAGGTTAGACTCAATAACGAGCATACCTCCAGAAGGACCTGCCTTTTTCTTCTTTAGGGTGGCTAGGTAAGTAGGGTAGTTCTTCTTTTAGTGGCCGTCATTGTTGCAATAGAAATACTTTCCTTTATCAGCGACCTTCTTCTTCAGCTCTGTCTTTTTCTTCTTTCCTCCTTCCACCTTCTGCTTTTTCACAGACTTCTTCTTCTATGCTCAGTGGTAACCAGCATGTTCATAAGTTCGGCCAAGATATTTTGAAGTTTATGCATATGGTAGTTCATGATGAACAGCCCATACGCATCAGTCAAGGATTGTAGAATTATATCATTCTGTAGATCCAAGTCCAACCTCACTCCAAGCATGTCAAGCTCTTCCAAGTCTTTGATCATCATTAGATAATGATCTTGGACTGACTGCCCGTCATGCATCTTAACCTTGAATAGTCATTTAGTGACTTGATACTTGGCTGCATGACTCTGTTTACCAAACATCTTCTGTAGGGGAGCTAACATTTGGCGAGCAGTTCTGATATCTTCATGTTGGTGCTGAAGTTCATCAAACATCGAGCCCAATATGTAGTATCTGATCTTATTATCTTCGTCCATCCATTTATCTAGAGATGCTCTCTGTTCAACGATTGGATGAGCTAGTAAGGTGGAAGGATTCTGATCCAATACATGAGTTAACTTCTCGAAATCCAAAATGATTTTGAAGTTTTGGAGTCAATCCTTGTAATTTGGTCCGGTCAGTCTATGGGTGTCCAGGATTCATGCTAATGGATTGAATGTAGATATTTTTCTATAGAGAGTCAAAGTTTCTAATTAGATATTATAATTAAGACTTAACCAATTTATTTAAAAAATTTATTTTTAAATAAATTAGCTTTCACTATTTTCTTGGATTCCTACACTCCCTCTGCAGAGATGTGAAAATCTCCATGATTACTGATTTCTAGTGGGTGGTGCGGTCCCACCAACTGACTCATCACCTCACCTAATAGTTATTGGTGATGGGTTAGCCAATGAGTGAAAAACTCTTATTCAATAATTCTCTAATCATGATGCACCCAAACTTGATCTCTAGTTCATGAATCTCACCGTATCCGAAATATTGATCCACTCCTTAGTTAAGTCAGACCCACCATTTACATAGATTCAATTTTTAATTGAGTCTCTCACCGTATCCAAAATATTGAGCCCAATTCATCCTCCAGCCTGTAGCATCCAATGCCTAATGGACATAGTTGCATCTTTTCGGTGCAACTGAGCCACTATAACCAGCCGAGAACAATCAACCTCGAGAAGGGCCTGCTCATCTACAATGGTGGAAGACCTTAGACTTAATCTTTTCTTAGAAAGATTTGATTTAGGTCTCATTAAACTAGACTTGACATAGTCATAACCATTATGACTAACCTAGTGGCATGGGTTAGCTCGAATTATTGACCACCTCAGATCAGAACTGAGCCAACAAACATGGTCAGGTAAGTGAGACCAGTGGAAGGGATATGCCATTAACTCGATAAGAATGTATTCGAGTCGAATAGCTCTTAATTAAAAACCAATCGATCGTATCTGCCAAACTTACCTTAGACACCAAATTATTGAGCCAGAACCAATTGGGTTAGCCTACAATCCAGATTCTAACCACTGAACCTAATTAGATCTTAGCTTGATCGATCACTCACATGACTCGATCTTAACCCAGACTTAATCCTATTAGGCTGGTCAATTTAAGCAGTGTTGATCCCATCTAACCAACTCTTGATTCGGTTTGATCAACCATTAGACCTAATTGAGCTACCCAAGCCCGAACCCAATTTTATGAATATGTCTTAGATTTGAAATTCTCAATTTTAGACCTAATTATATTTCATAATCTTAATTCTTAATTAAATTTAGGGTTCATAAACAAAACATGTAAATAAGATCCTAGGGTTTCAGGATTTAGGATTTTATAGAAAATAAGTTTTCAATTTTTGATTAAGGACGAATGCGCAGCACCCCTACAAATTATCAGAACATCCCATCGAATGGAAGGAGAGTGTCTTTAAATCCTACTTTGTTCTTATGACCGGACAGCCAAGGGGAACGTCTTAATCGAAAATACAACTAATCTATAAAACTAATTAGATCTAAGCATATATCTCATATAAAAATTGATCTAATTAAAACATATTTTGCATACGTCTCTTGTATCATATCATGCATATTTTTTAGATCTAAATTATCTCATAATCATCTAAAAAATTAAATTTAAATTTGATCACATCAAATAAAATTTAATCTAGATCTTTTGTAGAACTATTTTACAACTAGTCTAAATATGTAACTATCATATCTCATATGAACAAATTAAATTAAATTTATTTTCTATTTTTATATCTGATTATAACATTTATAGGATCAAAAATTAATAAATAAATAGATCTCAAAATCATAATTAATTAAATAAAAATTATGATTATACTAGACTATACATAGAATAATTCTATTCCTACTCTAGTTATGTATCTCATATATTTTAGATCTAGATTGATTAATTTTAATTTTCTAATTTTTTAATTTTAGATTTAATCATATCTCATGTGATATCTAAAATTACTAATTTATTAAATTAAATTATATCTAAATAAATTTTATGCAACCTGGCTCTGATACCAGTTGAAGAAAAAATCCTGATTTCTCGGGTCAGGTTCATTCAAATCTGATTGGATCGAGAGGCATATTTCAAAAATTTCCTCTTAGATCTAAATCAGATTTGACACTTTTCAGATTTAATTTTATAATTTCATAAATAAAAAAATTAAATTAAATTAAATCTAAATTAATGTTGCCTTGTTTGCTGGGTAATCCAATTATCCTTTGATGATCCTGCTGATTGCCTGAGATTCTGGATCTAGCCATGCAAGCGCCTGGCCTCTATCGGTATCCACTTGGGTTGGATCTAGAGATCTTCTCCTTCTCTTTCTTTTCTTCAAAAATTAGATCTGAATCTGATTTGGAGGATCTTTAAAACTTCTTCTGAAGATCAGCAGTCATCTCTGCAGCAGTGCTACCTTCTTCCTTTCTCATCAGCCTTTTCTTGCCTGGATCGCACCAAACTGAAGCCCAACTTCCTTAGGCATGGAGAGGAGAGAGAGGGTCAGAAGATGGCATGAAGGAGGGAGAGGGGCAACCTTGGGGTGTGGGCTTAGAGACTCATAAAAACTTGGGCGTAGATAGGGTTTATTTATAGACCCTACTGTGCCATGCAGTGCTGCATCATCTCGATCAATCGCGTTGCTTCATGCAATCAGATCTAAATCTGATTGGTGGGATGATATCACCTGATCTAATCAGATGAGAGTCCCATAGATTCATCCTTAGATGGTGCCTTAGACTGGTCAAAGTCTATAGGTAAGGGTCACTTAGTTTGAATCCAAGAAGCAACCTGGAGTCCCATCCGTATGGGACACCAGTGTTTATCCACATGGGCACGCCATCCTAGGTGTGCACCCTCCATCTACCTACCAAATGGTATGTGGACTTGGTCAATAAGTCTCTCCTATGGGTGCATGACACATGGGCAGATGTCCAAGGGTCAAAGGTCAATGTTTGACCAAAGTCAAAGGACAAGAATTAGCAGGTGACGAAAAACGGTAGGTGTTGTCTCAAATTTATCTCATAAATTAAGACAACCCTTTTCTAACCTGGATAAGCTCTAGTCAGACCAGGTAAAGGTACCTAAGTGAGCACAAATACATTTGGCTCAGTCGAGACAACTTTTAATGATAATAGAAGGACAATGTTAGGCTCAATCGTATGCTAGCATGATTTTCTTAAACCTAATTGAATCTAATTCAAATAAATTAAACTAGATTAGTCCAATTGATGATATTCAGATCCAAACCCTTGTTTGTGTGATCCAGTTAGATTCAGTTCTGTATGATAATGGGATATGTCATGATCTCCATCATCGACATCATCGAAACTTCTTTCGATGGATCAGAACTCTTCTGATTCAGACAACTGAAATGATCGATCATCTAAATCATTCTAATTGCTTCCAAAATCTGTCAGTGACACCTAGCAGTATATGGTGGCAACCTATCAAAACTGAAAAATAAACCTCTCGATATAGTTACTTGTGTGATTAAGTTCTTCTATCTTGAGCCCCGATCAGATTAGGGTTAAGATGAACTCATCAAATCCTAATTTCTATCATATGATTTAATCATTCGATTCAAGTCCAATGTGAAAACCTTAATAAAAACTCTTTCTATTATTTCACTCTCTACCATTGCCATGGGCTTATGGACTTAATTCTCATGATCATTATAGGACTGCTCCTTATCCATCGAGGTAGATAGATTCCTTTTTGGAGCAATTCAATTCCTACAATGAACATGCTATAGCCAACGTACACCTCAGGACTTCGAATGACTAGGAGACCAAGTCATACTGTAGTCAAACTATAATACCCTCAAGGTGAACTATCGATGCACCTTAGATCAAAGAACCAGATACACCACTGCAGCTTCGAGTCAGTCATCGATGAGAAGGTAGATTTTCTTATGACTACTCGAGGTGGTCACGCTCAGTGCCCTCGTTCTCTAATGAGTACCTATACTTTCGCTTCGGTGTCTCTACACCATAGACTTAAGACTCATCTACTATAAAGAAGTGATTATACGCCAACCTTCTAGATCAATCATCATCCTCATGACGATCCTACGGTCATGAGTCGTTTATGAGTTAATAATGAAAATTTTTATCTTAAATTTTCAACTCTTGAAAATAAGAATTATCATTATCATTAACTCAAGGGATGTATCACAGACACTAAATACACATATATGATAAAAAATAACTCATTTTATTATTTATAGTCAAAATTATAATTTTGCTCCTAGAAGTATATTGCAAGTGTCAGCCAATTCTAGCTTCTAGGGCACACATATCTGATAACTCAATGCTTTCTTAGACAAAGAGTCTTGGTTACTCAGTGAGAAGTACTTAAAAACTATTTTATTAAAAAAAAATTTATATAAAAAATTGTATAGTTATCCTACACAAGCGCATAAAAAGTAAACTTTTCTTTGATGCTAGTAGAAAAAATTAGAAATGCTTAAAGAAAAAACTTTTTATGTTCTAGACTTAACTCTCTATTGAATTATCTTAATGATTCCTTAATATCTCAGATTCTCTGATTTGTGCATCAATTTTCTTTTAGAAATGCTTAGTTTAATTCAATTCTTAAGCATAATCAGATGTTTAAATACTAAATACTAACTTTTTTAAGGACTTCAAATTTTAAAATTTTTATTTTTTTCTCCTCCTAACTTAGTCGACATTGTCTTTAATGGAGAAAAAAAAATAAAGGGTGTAATAAAGAACATGAAAGAATATGACTTAGTATATTTTTGGTCCAGCACATGCCTTTGAAAATTTTAGCTCTCCCTTATTCAAATTATCCTAAAAAAAGTTAACTAAAAAAATAAATTAGACTATAGAAAACTAAATATTGGGTTGCCTCCCAACAAGCGCTAAGTTTGTTGTCTTCTGTCAGACACAATGCAGTTTAACTATGCTATGTCGAATATTGGATTGATAAATTCCAATGGTTTTTGATTGCTAATCTCAAAAAGATAATTTCTTATCCCTTTATTGATATAATCATTATTAATTTAAGGAACAAAATTTGTGACCCCATTCTTAGACCCATGTTTATTAAGAATTTCTCCTATTTGTTTTTTTAAAATGCTTATGAATTGAGTTTTTGTATTAGGAGTTAAGTTTGATTTAATAAGTGCTAGAAGGGTGACTAAAGGTGACTAAAGATGATTTTAATTCCGGAGGTAAATTAATATAATCTTTCTTAAACAACTCCATTGACACTTCATTACATACCTCTTGATTTTTGTAAGAAGAATCGGCTTCTAGGATTGAAGGAAACAGGACATTAGGTTTATAAGTCTCAGATAAATCATCTATTCTCTTTTTTCTATCTATCTCATTTAAATTAGAATCTACATTAGTACTAGTTCCTGACATAAGTCTCAATACTAACCTGTTTCTCTAAATTTTTATTTTGGCTAGCATCAGTACTAGCTTCTTCCACCTGATCTTGGTATGAGTCCATAAGAATTCTATAGCTTTTAAGTTTAGAAATTACTTTGGCATTCTCAAATTGGGGATTCTTAAGTGATACATTAGATTGATAACTTGGTCCAGGTAGTTGGTGGACATTAGGTGGGTTGTTTGAAATTGGTAGGCTCGATAATTGATCTAGTTCTCTCCTCATGTTAGATTCAGCTAGTTATCCAATTTGAGCTTCTAGTCTGATGATTGATTGTTGTTGTGTAGAATTGATTTTGTTGACTTAGAATCAATTATTGAAGTTGGTTAAATCTATCGTCAGCTAGATTGGATCTGTTGAGGAGGTGGGTATGAGGGCTGATTATGATGTGGTGGCTTGAAAGGCTTACTAAGCTGACTTCTGTTATAAGCATAGTTCTGGTATTGAGGTCTATTCTGATAATTTTGCACTGATGGAGTTTGGGTCTGAGCCTGAGTTATTATGATTTTCAAAAAAAATTAAAATAATTTCTCCAGCCAAAGTTATATGAATTTAAAAATAGATCATTAACTAGCTTGGAGTAGTGATAACTACCATAAATTCATCATTAAAAGTATTAATTTATTAATTAATTCATATTAATTTTTTAAAATTTATGATCAATTTATATATAATTTTTGAGAAATTTATATTTTTATTAATTAGAAAATTAATTAGAAAAATAATAAAAATTAAAAAATAAAATTTTATAATCAATGAAAAGAGCTCATTTTTTTTATCATAACGAAATAAGTTTGAAGCAAAATAGAGTTAAAACAAAGAAGATATGAATTTCTAAAAAAATAAAATAAATAAAAATTAAATAAAAAAAGAAAATAGCTCAATTGGCTTCGCAGGCCAAGCCACCAAGCCACCAAGCCAATTAAGGAAAATCCTGATTTTCCAGATCAGGTTCGTTCAAATCTGATCAGATCAAGAGATATATTTAAAAAATTTTCTCTCGATCCCAATCAGATCTGAGATATTTTAGATCTGATTTTATTATTTTAATAATAAAAATAAAATAAAGATAAATTAAATCAAATTTAATTTATCTGATTTGGGTAATCCTATTATCCTGTTGATGATCCTGTTTGTAGGGGAAGGTTCTGGATCTAGCCACGCAAGCGCCTGGCCTCTATCGTATCCACTCGGGCTGGATCTGGAGATCCTCTTCTTCTCTATCACATCTCCAAAAATTAGATCTGGATCTGATCTGGAGGATCTTCAAAACTCCTTTTGAAGATCTGCAGTCGTCCTTTGCAGCAGCGCAGCCTTCTTGCTTTTGATCGCCTTTCTCTTGATCTGAATCGCACCAACCAAGGTCCAAAACTCCTTTTGGACGTGGAGAGGCAAGGGGAGGAGAGGTGGTTTGGCATGGAGGAAGGAGGGGAGAGGCAGCCTTGGGGCATGGGAAACTCTTGATCTCAATTCAATTACTTCATCAATTTGAGTTGGGTACAGGGTCTTATTTATAGACTAGCTGTGATCCAACTCCTCTTCTTCCCAACCAATCACAACCCTTTGTGAAATCAGATCTAAATCTGATTGGTGGGAATAGAGTCCCCTGGATTCCTCCTTAGAGGGCTCTAAGACCAGTCAAAGTTGGTTCTTAGAAGAACTCTAATTGGAATCCAAAAAGGAGATGGAGTCCTTGTCCAACAAGGACTCCTAGGCGCCTCCAACTTGGGCACACGCCTAGGGTGGCGTGCGCCCTTCCTCCTTGCCAGGTTCTGGCAGGGGGACAGGCCCCCACCAGCTCTCCAATAGGTGCATGACATGTGGTCAAAAGTCAAAGTGTCAATGGTCAACAAGTCAAAGGTGTTTGACCAGTCAAAGGTAGACTTTTGACCAAAGTCAAAGAACAAGAAATGGCAGGTGACCAAAAATGGCAGGTAATGTCTTACAAAATAAGACAACCTTTTCTGACTTGGACAACCTCCAGTCAGACCATATGAAGGCCTCTGATTGAGCACAAACTCCTTTGGCTCAGATCAGGACAACTTATTTATGATAGCAAAAGAAGAACGTTAGGTTCAATCGAGTGCTAGCACGATTTCCTTGAACCTAATTGAATCTCATTCAGATCAATTGAACTAGATCAGTTCAATTGATGATCACCAGATTCAAACCCTTGTTTGTGTGACCCAGTTAGGTTCAGTTCTGTATGGTAATGGGATATGTCATGATCTCTATCATCGACATCATCGAAACTCCTTTCGATGGATCAGAACTCTTCTGATTCGAACAGCTAGAATGATCGATCATCTAAATCATTCTAATTGCTCCCAAAATCCACCAGTGACACCTAGCAGTATATGGTGGCAACCCATCAGAGCTGAATGCGAACCTCTTGGTGCAGCTACCTGTGTGATTAAGTTCTTCTATCTTGAGCCCCGATCAGATTAGGGTTAAGGTGAACTCGTCAAACCCTAGTCTCTGTCATATGATGTAATCATTCGATTCGAGTCCAATGTGAAAATCTAAATAGAAACTCTTTCTATTATTTCACTCTACCATGGCCATGGATTTCTGGACTTGATTCTCATGATCATCATAGGGCTGCTCCTCTACCACCGAGGTAGATAGATTCCATCTTGATGCAATCCAGTTCCTACAATGAACATGCTATAGCCAACATACACCTCAGGGTTCCATATGGCTAGGAGACCGAGTAATGGTGTAGTCAAACTATAACACCCTCAAGGTGAACTGCCGATGCATCTCAGGTCAAAGAACCAGACACACTACTGCAGCATCGAGTCAGTCATTGACGAGAAGGTAGACTCCCTAATGACTACTCGAGGTGGTCACGCTCAGTGCCCTCGTTCTCTAACGAGTACCTATACTCTCGCTCCGGTGTCTCACACCATAGACTCAAGACTCATCTACTAAAGAGAAGCGATTGTACACCAACCTTCCGGATCAATCACCATCCTCGTGATGATCCTATGGTCGGGAGCAATTTATGAGTTAATAATGATTATTCATGTCTTAAATTTTCAACTCTTGAAAATATGAATTATCATTACCATTAACTCAAAGGATGTATCACAGACACTAAATACACATATGTGATAGAAAATAACCCATTTATTGCTTTTAGTCAAAATTATAATTTTGCCCCTAGAAGTGTATTACAAGTGTCAGCCAATTCTGGCTTCTAGGGCACATATATCTAACAATCTCCCACTTGTCCTAAAGCCAATTGGCTACAAGTCTAAGTCCCATCTTCTCAAGATGGGCTTCGATCTTCTGCTGGCCCAACGGCTTTGTAAGTGGGTCTGCCACATTATCTGTGGAGTTGACTCTCTTGACCTCGACATAACCCTTTTCGAGGTAATCGCGGATGAGGTGGTATCGCCGCTCAATATGCTTGGATTTTTGGTGAGACCTCGGCTCCTTAGCAAGGGCTATGGCGCCATTGTTGTCGCAGTATAGAGGAATGGCATCTGATGGCATTACTCCAATTTCTGCAGCAAACTTCTTATACCAGAATGCTTCCTTTGCAGCCTCTGATGCAGCGATATATTCTGCTTCCATGGTGGAATCTGCTATCACAGTTTGCTTGGAATTCTTCCAGCTGACAGCTCCACCATTGCACACAAACAGACTTCCAGATGTCGACTTTCGATCATCTATATCAGACATGAAGTCCGAGTCTGTGTATCCTGGACTTGGAGTTCTCCATTACCAAAGACCAACATCATATCCTTAGTTCTTCTCAAGTACTTAAGGATACATTTCATAGAAGTCCAGTGTTCTTCACCTGGATTTGACTGATATCTGCTTGTGACACTCACAGCATGGGCTATATCAGGTCGTGTACATAGCATGGCATACATGAGGCTCCCTATTGCAGAAGCATAAGGGATCTTGCTCATGCATTCTATTTCCTCAGGTGTGCTAGGGCACATCTTCTTGGAAAGATGAATACCATGTCTGAAGGGTATTAATCCCCTCTTTGAGTTTTCCATACTAAACCTCTTTAGTACTTCCTCTATGTACATCTTCTGTGAAAGTCCTAGCATCCTATTCGGTCTATCCCTATAGACCTTAATTCCTAGAATAAAGGATGCTTCACCTAGGTCTTTCATGGAGAATTCCTTGGACAACCACATCTTGACTGATGTCAACATGGGAATATCATTCCCAATGAGGATGTCATCCACGTACAATACGAGGAAGACAACAGCGCTCCCACTGACCCTTTTGAACACACGGTTCCTCTTCATTTTTGATGAAACCAAACTTTTTGATCACATCATTGAAACGAGTGTTCCAGCTCCGAGATGCTTGCTTAAGTCCATATATGGACCTTTGCAGCTTGCAAACCTTGTGATCAGTATCACTGGATGTGAAACCTAGCGGCTGTTCCATATAGATATCTTCCTCAAGATATCCATTCAAGAACGCCATTTTCACGTCCATTTGCCATATTTCGTAATCGAAATAGGCTGCAACAGCAAGCAATGTGCGGATGGATTTTAGCATAGCTACTGGGGAAAAGGTATCCTGATAGTCAATGCCTTCGTTGACTATAACCTTTTGCCACTAGTCTAGCCTTGAATGTCTCCACATTCCCATCTGCACCAATCTTTCTCTTGAAGATCCATTTACATCCAATAGGTACTATACCTTCTAGTGGATCTACCAAGGTCCAGACTTGGTTTGAGTGCATCGAGTCAATTTCTGACTGCATTGCCTCTAGCCATTTCTCGGAGTCGATATCTGATATCGCCTCGTTGTAGGTTTTGGGATCATCACCATGAGCACCATTACCTATGAGGAACATTTTCTCTACTTCCTCTGAAATAATACCTAAGTATCTTTCAGGGGGACGGAAAACTCTTTCCGATCTACGAGGTGGAGGAGGTAGTATTCTTATTGGCTCAACCTGATTTGGTTCCAATTGGTCCTTAGCTCGTTCTGCTTGTGAGACTTTCTCATCAAGCTTGATCTATTTTCCAATGCCGCTATCTTGAATAAACTATTTTTCAAGAAAGATGGCATGTCGACTCACAATCACATTGTGGTCTTCTGGAATGTAGAAATAGTATCCTAATGACTCTTTAGGATATCCTATGAATCGAGCTCTGAAGGACCTAAACTCTAACTTGTCCGCTTGTTGTCTTTTGACATGAGCTGGACAACCCCAAATTCTGAGATGACTCAGACTTGGTTTCTTACCATGCCATATCTCATACGGTGTGGTAGGAACGATTTTAGAGGGAACCCTATTCAGTAGATAAATTGAAGTTAACAATGAGTGTCCCCAAAAAAAATCAGGGAGGTCTGTGAAGCTCATCATGGATCGAACCATATCTAATAGGGTCCGATTTCTCCATTCTGAAACCCCATTGAGTTGAGGTGTTTCTGGTGGAGTCCATTGAGAGACTATGCCATTTTCCTTGAGATAGTCTAGGAATTCTCGGCTAAGGTATTCACCTCCTCGATCTGATCGAAGAACCTTAATGGGTTTTTCAGTTTGCTTTTCTACTTCATGTCTGAATTCTTTGAACTTTTCGAAGGCTTCAGACTTGTGTCTCATAAGATACACATACCCATACCTAGATAGATCATCGGTAAAGGTAATGAAGTAGACAAAATAGCTCATGCGGAATGAGGATATCGGACTGCTTGCCAAATGTTGGCTACTGCCAGAGATGTTTGGTGAACAAGCGTGCAGCAAATATCAGTCAAAAAATGATTTTAAGGTAAATGCTGATGGCATCAGTCAAATCACTTCTGGAACAATGATAAGACAGGAAGAGCTTGAGAAGCCGGTGTAGTTAAACTTGGACATGCATAATATATTATTTAAATCCCTTGACTATGCTATGACAATTCATCATTGAATTACCACATGCATAAACTTCAATTCCTGGCCCGAGTAATGATATGCTGTTACCAGTAGGCTTTCTATGAAAGTTCTAAAGGCTAGTTTTGCCAGCTTTCAAGAAGACTTCCAGAAGAAAGTTGGACAAAAATTGTTGAAAAAAGCAAGGTGGAAGGATCTAAGGAAAAGAGAAAAGCAGAGCAAAGAAAGGCCGATGTCAAAGAAAGTGGTTTCCATTACAAAGATGGCATTGGAAAAGCTGGCCTACTGTACCTGCATCCTGAAGATAAGAGAAGGTCTTCGAAGGTATGCTCGTTATTGAGTCTAATGTGAGGTTTCTTCTGCATCAGTTGGTGCTTGACTCTGTTCTAGTGCTCATCTGTGCACTTCTGCAGATCTGAGATAGTAGAAGGCTGAGGGTGGTGAGTATGATCTATGCATCGTAATGGAGCAAGTTGCTGCAGTGTGGTGTAAACATATCATCTCGATGTACCATTTGGTTTAGATTAGGTTTTGAATACTATTATTATGGTCCTGCAGCAAGCAGGAATTTGATTTCTCATTGCTTGAATAGAAGGCTATGTATTACATTTTAAAGACCATGTAAATCCTTATGAAGATAAAATTGCAATGGTTTCCTTATGTAACGATTTATCAGCTACATATTGTTTACTATTCAATTAACATGAATACGTGAATCGAAAACACATAGGATAGTTCAAACGAAGATATATGCTGAGATTAGGTCATATACAGAGATAGGATAACATATATGGAAAAAAGGCATTGAGTCATTAACTTCCGCGTCAACTCAAACTTATGAATCCCTTTTACGGCAAAATGACCGTAAACTCCTTTGTGGACTGGGAGAGGCCAACAGATACGTCCTGCCTAGTACATCAGATATGTGGCGCGCCCATTTGATGTCCATGCAGAGAGGCA
>QRFJ01001491.1:171219-205015 GCA_006176705.1 Cocos nucifera
AGATAAAGTTGGCCTTCTTGCTAAAAAATTAGATCAAGTTCTAATCCTAGGTCAACAATCTTCTGCATAATTTACATCACCTTCTAAATATCAGGAGAATTATTCAATCTGTGCTAGCCTAATCCATCATGTGAATGAATGCCCTAAGACTGCACAATTTTTACCTTTTGTCCAAAAACAAGTTGCTCAAGGCTACTCCAAGCTAGTTAATGATCCATTTTCAAATTCATATAACCGACATTGGACTAACTTTAATTTTTCTTGGACATCCCAACAGACTCAAGCTCAGATCCAAATTTCATCTATGCAAAATTATTAAAGCAGATCCCGATACCAAAATTATGCCTATAATAATGGTCAGCCTAGTTAGTTTACCTAGCCATCATATTACAATCAGCCCTCATACCCACCTCCTCAATAGACCAATCTAGCCGATGATAAATTCAATCAACTTCAATAATTAATTTTAACTCAACAACAATCAATCGCCAGGCTAGAAGCTCAAATAGGATAATTAGTTGAGTCTAACATGAGGAGAGAACTAGGTCAATTATCGAGCCTACCAATTTCAAACAACCCACCTAATGTCCACCAACCATCTAGACCAAGTTATCAATTTAATGTCTCGCTTAAGAATCCCCAATCTGAGAATACCAAAGTAATTTTTGAACTTAAAAGCTATAGAATTCTTATGGATCCATACCAAGATCAAGTGAGAGAGACTAGTACTGATGCTAGCCAAAATAAAAATTTAGAGGAACTAGTTAGTACTGAGACTAACCACATAAAAGAACCCGAGCTAGGAATTAGTACAGATGCTAGTTCTAGTTTAAATAAGATAGAAAAAGGGGAAAAGAGAATAGATGATTTACCCAAGATTTATAAACCTAATGTCCTATTTCCTTCAACCCAAGAGGTCGGTTCTTCTTACAAAAATCAAGAGATATGTAATGAAATATCAATGGAGTTATTTAAACAAGATCATATTAATTTACCTTCAAAATTAAAACCACCTTTAATCACTATTCCAGCACCCATTGAACCAAACGTAACTCCTAAAACTCCATTCATGAGCATTTTAGAAAAATAAATAGGAGAAATTCTTAATAAACATGGGTCTGAGAATGGGATCATAAATTATGTCCCTAAAATTAACAATGATTATATCAATAATGGGATTATAAATCAACTTTCTAAGATTGACAATCCAAAACCATTAGAATTTGTCAATCCAATATTCATCACAGGATAGTAAGCTGCATTGTGTCTGGCTGAAGATGGTAAACATAGCGCTTATTGGGAGGCAACCCAATATTTAGTTTTCTTTAGTTTAATTTATCTTTTTAGTTGATATTTATTTTTCTTTTAGAATAATTTGAATAAGCTGGAGGGAGAGCTCAAATTTTCAAAGGCATATGTTGGACCAAAAATATACTGAGTTAGGTGTATTCTTTCATGTTCTTTATTTTATCCTTTATTTTGTCTTCTCCATTGAGGACAATGTCGATTAAGTTGGGGGGGAGAAAAATAAAAATTTTAAAATTTTAAGTCCTTGAAAAAGTTAGTATTTAGTATTTAGATACCTGATTATGCTTAAGAATCAAATTAAACTAAGCATTTTTAAAAAAAAATTGATGCATAGATCAGAGAATCTGTGAGATATTGAGGAATCAAATATTAAAAAAATTTAATAAAGAATTAAATCTAGAACATAAAAAGTTTTTTCTTGGAGCATTTCTAATTTTTTCTACTAGCATCAAAGAAAAGTCTACTTTTTATAGGTTTGTGTAGGATAACTATACGTTTTCTCATATAAAAAAATTTAATAAAATAGTTTTCAAGTACTTCTCACTGAGTAACCAGGCCTCTTTGCCTAAGCAAGCATTAAGTTTCACATCTAAAGGTGGAAAGGGCAAAGAAGCTCGTTGTAAACCTAGTCTTAACTCGTAGTCTATTTGATTCGAGCTAGTAAGCCTGAGGGGTATTCCATACCTAGTATCCTAAAACCAACTAGTTTGGAAGTTATTGGCCCAAGACTCGCTACATGGATCAAATAGAAAGCTTAAGGGATTAAGACACTCAATAATGATATAATGTTAAAAAAAAAAAATATTGGTTTTCCATCGAGTAATCGAATCTCGTTGCCTAAGTAAGCAACGATATTCACATCAAAAAGTGGGTAATGTAAAAATAAAAATCAATAAATGAAGGGCGGAAGAAGTAATACACTTGTCTGTATGAAAGTTTAGACAAATCATAGATAAAGATGGGATAATTTAGAAAAAATTTAGAAAAATTTAATATTCTTTACTTAATTTTTTTTATTGATAAGTATTAATACCCTAATGATATGTCTCATTTAAGCTCTGTTGAATATCAATGGCCATTTTGAAAACTGCTTAGGTAAAATTCGAAACTCTAAAGTTAAAAAATATTTAAAACTAAATTCTTTCTTTACTCGAGGATGAGCAAAGCTTAAGTTGGGGGGTATGATAAGTATTATAAATTTATTAATAAAAATATTAATTTATTAATTAATTTATATTAATTTTTTAAAATTTATGATCAATTTATATATAATTTTTAAGAAATTCATATTTTTATTAATTAAAAAATTAATTAAAAAATAATAAAAATTAAAAAATAAAATTTTATAATCAATAGAAAGAACTCATTTTTTTGATCATAACGAAATAAGTTTAAAGCAAAATAGAGCTAAAATGAAGAAGATATGAATTTCTAAAGAAATAAAATAAATAAAAATTAAATAAAAAAAGAAAATGGTCCAGCCAGCTCCGCAAGCTAAGCCACCAAGCCAACAAAAGCCATCAAAGTTGAGTTAGTTGTAGAAGCCATCAGTTAATCCATGATCCAGATGTGGACCGTCAGCTCAATAGAAACTGGCGAATCATAGCGCGACACGTGGCGGACCTAGATCCTTAAAGGGTCTACAGAAATCCATCGCGACACAGGATATTTTGGACTTTTCACTTGGCAACAAGAGGCGTTGATTGGTTGTGGTGTGTGGTGTGGTCGGTCCATGCGGTCCATGAAAATAGTAATTGCGCTATCAGACGGCTGCGTTTGATTGCGGTCAAGATCGGACGACGATGGTTATTTTCGGGTTTGATTCAAATTCTATCAGCGATCTAGCACGATCCAATGGCCAAAAAACCAATTGATGAAGATCCAATAGTCCAGAATGCTCTCGATAGTGATCAAGACTCCCGACGCATGATTAGTGGCCATATTTCCTCCATTAACATGTGATCGGACGGCTAGAATTTAATCTGACCTGATTTGGATTGATATACATCCGATTTTGATAATTTTTGGATCGTTGGATTTCTATTGAATGGCAAGATTTCACCAGACTTACCAAATTTATATCAGAGCTATTTTAATCTAAATTTTACTCAGATTTTTTTATATTTTGATGATTACAAAGGCTATTAGTCCCACATTGCCTCCAGAAAAAATATCCAATCCTCCTAGCTCTATAAAAAGGACCCCAGGCCTCCAAAAATCAACATCTCTGATCAAGGTGAAGCTTTGGTATAGGGTGAAGCTAGGCTCTAGGTTAATGGCTGCTTCGAGGCAACTAGTGCCAAGAGAAAAAGCTGGGCTTCTACGCCATTTTTCCACCCATGCCGATCCAAGATCAGAGATCAGGCTATTTTATTTTATTTTCTTTTTAAATTTTATGTATTTAAATTTTAAAATTTTAATTAATAAAAATTTTATTATTATATTTTAATTATTTTTTTATTATAATTTAATTTCTATATTTTAATTATTATTTTTTATTTTTCTATAAGTAGATGCTAAGATCTAACTAATAGATCTTAGTACCAAGTTTACTTTTCTGTATAATTTAATTTCCACTTCATAATTTTAATTTTCAACTTCAAATTTTATTTCTAAATCCTTTTTTTTCTTTTAAAAAAAATCAAATATTTTAAATCTAAAAATACTATCTTTTCTGTGGATTCGACCCAACTCACTGCTATCTACGTATTTTTATTTATTTTAAGAAGTTAGATTAAACTGATAAACACGGTGTTTTAACGACAACATCGTATTTCTATCAAGCAGCCTTTAGTAACTTGGACTTGTTCTTGGATCAAAGGTGAAAACTGTGCAGTCATAGAACATTCACTCACATGATGGATTGGGCTAGCATAGATTGAATAAATCTTCTGATAATTCGAAGATGATGTGAATTATGTAGGAGATTGTTGTCCTAGGGTTAGAACTTGATCTAATTTTTGGGCAAAAAGATTGATTTTATCTAATTTTTGAGCTAATTGGTTCAAGTTAGACTTAGAACTAGAGTTTGGATCATAAATCCCTACCCGCTTTTGGTAGAAAGATAATGAAGCATGGTTGATCGAGTTTTCACTTAGTGTTTCAAATAAGACATAGGCTTCATCCTCACTTTTGTTCATGAATGCACCTCCACACGATGCATCTACCATCTATCTGTATTGATCTCCTAAACCCTCATAAAAAGCTTGAACTATTTGCCACTTAGACAGACCATGGTGTGGGCATTTTCTAAGAAGTTCCTTAAGTGTCTCCCATAACTCATGAATCTATTTCCTTGGAAGCTGAGCAAATCCAGTGATAGCTCACCTCATAGTATTGGTTCGGCTTATGATATAAATTTTTTTAAGAAATTCACTTTGCAAGTCAGCCCAAGTTTTAATTGGTCTTCCTATTGTGCCAAGCCAGTACTTGGCTTTGTCTTTTAATGATAAGGGAAATAAACTTTATCTAAGGGCATCCTCAGTTAAATTTTGAATTCTCATCGTAGAGCAGATTTCTAAGAATTCATACAGATATTTATAAGGGTCTTCATTAGTATTCCCATAGAAAGATGGGAGCATATGGATTGTGGTTGGCTTGATCTCATAGTGGGTAGCATGAATTTCAGGTAATTGGATACATGTTGATGGATTATAGGTGGAAGGAATAAAGTATTCCTTCATCTGCTTAGGTGGTTCTTTAAAATTTTCAGCCATTTGATTTTCAAATTTAATACAATTTAGTCTTTTAATTTTATGATTGGGTTCAACTAGATCAGGTAAAGCAATTTTCTACCGTGCATGCAATAGTGCAATCCTAACATGTGGTTCAAAAAATTTTTTAAAAAAATTTTAATATATTTTTTATTATTTTTTTATATTAAAAATTATTTTTTTTAAATTATTTTATTTATTAATTTAATTTAATTATTATTTTTAATATTTTTTAGTTAGTCTAATTTAATTTTTATTTTATTTTTAGAGGAGAAAGGAGAAGAAAGAAAGAAGAGTTTTAAAGAAGAGGCCCTAAGGAGTCCTAGAACTAAGAAGAGAGAGAAGAATTAAGTTTAATTAGATTTGATGTTGGTTAGCAATCAAGTTGGTCAATCTATTCTGACTATGGATTATCCTAGATCTAGATAGCTCCTAACTACCAAGGTCATCTTCAAGTCCTCCAAGTGTAGGATCAACCAATCAACTAGCCAAGAAAGTGTAAGGTCAATGAGAGTCCCTCTGTTGCTTGCCTTAGACACCAATTATACTTGGTCAGGTAAGCTAACAGAATCAATTAGAAACCATCTTCCTTCAGGCCCAGTCGTCCCTAAATCACTTTCCTAGACACCAATCAAATTGACTAACCCTAGTCTGGTTCAACTCTTAGGGTTTCTTATCCTAATGAGCTCGAGTTCCCAGGGCAGATGTCTAATTGATTTTAAAATTAAAGGTTTAGATCAATGCAGGATGCTGGTTGATTGTTTGTGGGCCAAGGAAGGGTGATCAAATTCCCACCTTATTTTCTTTAATTGGCTGTTGCCCTTAATTTGATTTAAAGATGAATATGCACAATCACTTTCAACAAGGAATTCTGTGCAACTAAAGTAGATGCATGAAATTGATTAAACTTAAGAGCTTACCTTGTCTCGAGCAATCACTAAATAGAATAAAAATAAAACTAATATGATGCATGCTCTAAACAGTTAGAGTTTCTAATCTTATCATGAGATTTTTAATTAAGTTTAAATGAATATTTTTTAAATTAATTTAAAAATAAAGTAAATAAATAAAAAAAAAAGAGGACTAGAGTTGGGATTGATCTCACCAAGATTAGATGCTTTCTTCCTTTTTTCTTTTTTTTCTTTTCTCTTTTTTCTGCAAAATAAATAAATAAAAAGTTAGTAAGCAATATTTAACAAAAATATTTATAATTAATTTATAAAAATTAAAGAAATAAAAAAATAGTATCTATTCCTTCTCCGGTAATGGCATCAAAAACTTGATAAGAATGCGATGTTGTTGTTAAGATACCATATTTATTAGTTTAATCTGACTTCTTAAAATAATTAAATATATGTAGATAGCAGTGAGTCGAGTCGAATTCATAGGAAGGATAGTATTTTTAGGTTTGAAATCTTTGATTTTTGAAAAGAAAAAGAAAAGAAAAGAGTTTTGAAATCAAAAGTGAAGTCGAAAAATAAAAAGCAAAAATTAAAAAGTGCAGAAATTTAAACTTGGTACTAAGATCTACTAGTTAGATCTTAGCATCTACTTGCAATAAAATAAAAAGCAATAATTAAAGTATAGAAATTAAATTATAATAAAAATAAAGAACATAAAATTAAAGAGATTAAAAATAAATATTGCATTAATTAAAAAATTCATAATTTAAATACATAAAAAAAAATTAAAATAGGCTGATCTCTAATCTTGGATCAACATTGGCAGAAAGATGGTGTAGAAGCCTAGCTCTTCTTCTCGGCACCCGTTGCTTTGAAGTAACCTCTAATCCAAAATGTGGCTCTACCTTATACCAAAGCTTCACCTCGATCGAAGACAATGAACTCTGGAGGCTTGGGGTCTTATTTATAGAGCTAGGAGGGCTTGAGAATTTTCTTCTAGGCAATGTGAGACTAAAAAGCTCTTTGATCAATAAAATATGAAGAAATTCAAGTGAAAATTGGATTAAAAGGAGTCTTGGTTTAATTTTACTGCCCTAGATGAAATCTAGCTATTCAATAGGAATCCAACGGACCAAAAATCATTAAAATTGGATGCGCGTCGGCCCAAATCAGGTCGGATTAAATTCTGGCTATTGATCACGTTAATAAGGAGAAAATCTAGCCATCGAATCAAGTTTTGGATGTTTTAATCAACTTGGGAGCTTCTTGGATCGTTGAATCTTCATCGGCTAGTTTTCTGGCCATCGGATCGCATCAAATCGTTGATGGAATTCGATTCAAACCTGGAAATAACCACCACCGTCCGATCTTGACCGCAATCAATCGGATCTGTCTGATCGCGCCTTTACTGTTGCCATGGACCACATGGACCGGTTGCACCGTACACCACAACCAATCAGCACCTCCTGTCATCAAGTGAAAAGTCCAAAATGCCATATGAGTCGCGATAAATTTTCTGTGAATCCTTTGAGGGTCTAGGTCCACCACATGTCACTTCGTGATTTGCCGATTTCTGCTGAGCTAGCGATCCACGTGGACTGACTGACAGCTTCCATGGCTGAGTCGGCTAACGTAGCTGGCTTGGCTTGCAGAGCCAACTGAGCCATTTTTCTTTTTTTATTTAATTTTTATTTATTTTATTTCTTTAGAAATTCATCTCTTCTTCGTTTTAGCTCCATTTTGCATGAAACTTATTTCATTGTGATCAAAAAAATGTGCTCTTTTCATTGATAATAAAATTTTATTTTTTATTTTTTATTATTTTTTTAATTAATTTTTTTAATTAATAAAAATATTAATTTCTCAAAACTTATATATAAATTGATCATTAATTCTTAAAATTAATGTAAATTAATTGATAAATTAATACTTTTATTGATGAATTTATGATACTTATCACCACCTCTCTCTATCCTAGCTATCTATAGCCTCCTCGTAGGTGTATGGATCCTCATTTGCTGTCACTAGAATATATGACAGTGTATCTTCGAAGCCGTATTGTTCCGATTGCCTGATGTTTCTTTTGGGCTCGTGCAGCGCAATCCCAATATCCATCCTAGGTCTAGCTTGCTCCTGCTAGGCCTCCTGGCTTTCATTACCTATCCAAGCTTTCTCTAGCTATGGAGAAACCTCCGATGAGTGTTCCACCTGAATACAAAGTCCTCCTAATGCACCTGCAAGTGGCAAAATAGAGTAAGATGTTAACTGTCCAACACTATCCTGTTGGACCTCCTGCTACATCTACTGCTTCTTCATGCCATCTTACCTTTGGAGAACTGAATTTTCATCAAAGGTGACATCCCTACTAATGACAACCTTCTTTTTCAAGGGATCCCATAGCCGGTGTCCCTTAACTCCTCGTGGATATCCCAAGAATACCATCTTCCATGATCTAGCATCCAACTTGCTTTGCTCACCAGCACAGATATGCACAAAAGCCGTGCACCCAAAAATCCTTAGATGGCTCAGCTTAATCTTTCTTTCAGACCATTTCTCCTCTAGAATACCACCATCTAACTTTGTATGAGGCGACTGATTTATTAGATAATAGGCTACATCCACTGTATCAATCCAAAATGCCTTCGAAAGTCCTGCCAGCAGTCTCATGCACTGTGACTTTTCCAAAAGGGTTTTGTTAATCCATTCAACCATCCCATTTTGTTGAGGAGCTTCTTTTACCGAGAAGTACCTTTTGATACCACACTCCTCACAAAAGCCTTGGAACATTTTGCTGGTGTATTCTCCACCATTGTTTGATCGTAGACACTTCAAGTTCTAACCTATCTCCTTCTCCACCTTAGCTTTCCACACCTTGAATCTGGTGAAGACTTTTAATTTCTCCTTCATGAAGTAGACCAATACATTACTTAAGAAATCATCCATAAAGATCAAGAAGTATCTTGCTCCATTTCTAGCCAAAAATGGAGCCAGCCCCCCCACGTCAATATGAACCAGTTCTAGTGGGGCTACACTATGGGCTGAATTGATGGCAAATTGTACTCTCCTCTATTTACCCATCTGGCATGGCTCATATACCTCTATAATACCTCCATCCAGATCTAAAATCAGACCATGTTTGCTCAGCTCCTTGATCCCATGATCACCCATGTGGCCTAGGTGGTAGTGCCATAACCGATAAGCCCCCTACTGATCCTGCGCTGCTGCCATTGCATTAGATTTTCTGGTCACCATAGACCCAACCAACTTGTAGAGGTTGTTCTCCATCCTCCTGCCCTTCATCACCACCATAGCACCTTAAGAGATATTGAGAACTCCACTCCTGGCATGACTACTGAAGCTGTAGTCACTCCGCTCCAGATAGCCCAGTGACACGAGATTTTTCCTCAAATTTGGGACGTGCTTTACATTTGTGAGAGTCCGCACCATCCCATCAAACATCTTCATCCGGATGCTTCCAATACCAAAAACACTACATAAGTGATCATCTTCAAGTGTCACACTCTCCTCATCAATCTTGGTGATGAGACAAACCAAGACTGATTTAGGATGTAGTGATGCGAACAGACTGAATCCAGGGTTCATACATCTGTGTATCTTCTATAACCATCTAATACAACCAAGAGATCATCCTCCACCTCACTATAAGCCACTATACTCAACGCATCACATCTACTATTTTCTCTCTTCTTGTTCTTCCATTGCGGGCAATTACGCCTGAAGTGCCTGATCTCATTGCACTTGTAGCATCTGGCTTCCTTCCTATTCTTGCTCTTCCAAGATTTTGATTGTTTCTTTGACTTGCCTCTCTCCTTTGATCTTCCAGATCTCTTCTCCATGGTCAAGCCCTCCTAGGGAACACCTTCCTTGGTCAACTTCTTCCGCTGTTCATTGGTTCGCAGTACCGAGATCATGTCTTCATACTCTAGAGTCTCCTTACCGTAGAGCAGTGTCATCACCAATGGATCATAGGATGAGGGCAACAAGCATAATAGAAGTAATGATTTATCTTCTTCCTCTATCTTCACTCCAATATTCAATAATTCATTGTACATCTGATCGAATTTTTGGATGTGTCCCAAGACATCTCCACCTTCCTATATTCGAAGGCTGTACAGTCTCTTCTTCAACATCAACTTGTTGCACATGTTCTTATCTATATACATAGTTTGTAACTTCGACCACAAGCCAATTGGGGTCCTCTCCTCTAAAACTGAATAGAATGCTGCATCCTACAAGCATCCTCTGATCATAGAGCAGGCCTTCTTTTTTAGAGACATCCACTGGTGATCTGACATTCTTTCAGGCTTCTCTTCTAATGCTTGATCCAATTCAGCTTGAACCAGAACATCTTCCACATGAATTTTCTACATGAAATTTTTTTTTTTTTCCATCGAACTTCTCAAAATCAACCTTCACATTGCTTTCCATGGCTGGATCCAAGCCAAAAAAAATGCAACACAGATCCAAGAAATTTGAGAAATACCTTGACAGGATCTTACTAAATTCATAGCACCTAAAGATCTTCAACTTTTAGGCATCTTCTCCTACTTTCACACAACCTGGCTCTGATACCACTTGTTATGAATTATTTTCAGACTTGTAGAAACTCTTGTACCTTCTACTAACTCTGAGGAAGTAAGTTGGAGATGGTAGCAAGAAAGATAAAGATTAGATGATAAGAAGATGAGATGGCGGTAGAGTGAGAAAGAGAGATAGCTAGGGATTTAGGGAGAAAAAAAATTTAATTCATTCTCTTGTCCGTAATCTATATATACAAGTATATATATAGACACCCTGAGTCAACACGTCTCAGCCCTAAAATACTCTCCTTGCTAATCCATACATGAAAATACCCATCCAAACCCATGTAAACCCATGTCTTGCATTCTCTCATCCCCTGGACTAAAGACCTGGCCTAATACATGAATTAGCCATCTTAAGACATCTCATACTAGGCCTTAAGATCCCTTGGATTAGACCCAATCCAAGATCAAATAGAAAATCCATCTAGATCTGTTCTCCACCATCGAGCTAGCTCGATCAAAAGTCGAGCTAGCTCGACTGTATCTCTCCGAACCATATCTTCTATTTGTTTAAGATAGTTGGCTTGGATACGGGCTAAGCCAGCTTGATCTCAGATTGAGCCAGCTCGACTGCATATCCGAGCCAACCCGACTATGTGCCAGTCTCTTTATCTTTGCTGATACATCTCCGACTAATCCTAGCCTTCAGGAGCCACCATCTTAACTCCTTCACGATCTTCTTGCTAGATATGTATACCCTAGAAGCCAGATTGGCTGACACTTGTAATACACTTCTAAAGGCAAAATTATAATTTTAACTATATATAATAAAATGAATTATTTTCTATCATAGTGTGTATATGAAAGTGTCTGTGATACATCCCTTGAGTTAATGGTAATGATAGTTCATATTTTCAAGAGTTGAAAATTTAAGACATGAATTTTCATTATTAACTCATAAAATGCTCCCGACCATAGGATCATTATGAGAATGGTGATTGATCTGAAAGGTTGGTGTATGATCGCTACTTTTGGATAGATGAGTCTTAAGTCTACGGTGTAGAGACATCGGAGTGAGAGTATAGATACTCGTTAGAAAATGAGGATACTGAGCATGACCACCTCGAGCAGTCATGAGAAAGTCTACCTTCTCATCGATGACTGGCTCGATGCTGTAGTGGTGTATCTAGTTTTTTGATCTGAGATGCATCGACAGTTCACCTTGAGGGTGTTATAGTTTGACTACACTATAACTCGATCTCCTAGCCATTCAGAATCCTAAGGTGTATGTTGGCTATATCATGTTCATTATAGGAATTAGATTACACCAATAAGAGATCTATCTACCTCGGTAGATGAAGAGTAGTCCTATGATGATCATGAGAATCAAGTCCATAAGCTCATGGCCATGGCAGAGTGAAATAATAGAAAGAGTTTCTATTAGGATTTTTACATTGGACTTGAATTGAATGACTAATTCATATGACGAAAATTAGGATTTGACGATATCACCTTATTTCTAATCCTATCGGAGCTCAAGATAGAGAAACTTAATCACACAAGTAACTACACCGAGAGGTTTGCTTTCAGTTTTGATGGATTTCCACCATATGCTGCTAGGTGTCACTGATGGATTTTGGGAGCAAATAGAATGATTTGGATGATCGACCATACTAGTTTCCTGAATCAAAAAAATTCTAATCCATCGAAAGATGTTTTGATGATGTTGATGATAGAGATCGCGATATATCCCATTATCATATGGAACTGAATCTTACTAGATTCCATAAACAAACATTTGAATTTAGATATCATCAATTGGATTAACTCAGTTCAATTTATTTGAATAAGATTCAATTAGATTCTAGAAAATCGTGCTAGCACATGATTGAGCCTAATGTTCTTCTTTAACAATCATTAAAGCTTATCTCGATTGAGCCAAATGTGTTTGGGCTCACTCAAAAATCTTTACTTGGTCTGACTAGAGCTTGTCCAGGTCAAAAAAGGATTGTCTTAATTTATGAGATAAATTTGAGACAACACCTGCCATTTTTCGTCACTTACTAAATCTTATCTTCGGACATTGGTCAAATGTTGACCCTGAATACTTAGATATCTGCCCATATGTCATGCATCCATAGGAGAGAACCAGAGGACTTGTCCCCTGCTAAAAAGTAGATAGGCAAGGGGTGCATGCCTAGGGAGGCATGCATCCCATGAGGAAAGAAGATGGAGTCCCATACAGATGGGACTCCAATTGCTTTAGGAAATCAAACTAGGTGGCACCAAGAAGACTTGTTTGACCTAGTCTTGGTGCCACCTAAGGAGAGTTTTGGGGGGCACTAATTTGATTGGATCAGATGATGTCATCTCATCAATCAGATTTAGATTTGATTGCAAAGGGCCATGATTTATCAGGATGATGTGGCACTGCATGGTGCAGCAGGATCTATATAAACCCTGTCTGCGCCTAGAATTCAAGGATTCTACCTTTAGCCCATGCCACATAGCCCCTCTCCCTCCTTCTCCATGCCATCCTCTGGTCCTATCTCTCTTCTCCATGGCTAATGGATTTTGGGCAAAAAGAAGGTGTAATCCAAGAAAGTGAAAGGCGCCAGGAAAGGATGAAGGCAGCACTGCTGCAAGAGACAACAACTATTCTTCAAAAGCCATTTTGAAGACCTTTAAACTTAGATCCAGATCTGATTTTTGGAGGATTGATTAAAAAGGAGAAGATGTTTAGATCCTACCTAAGTGGATATCAGTAGAGGTCAGAAACTTACGTGGCTCCACCCAGAACCTCAGACAAGCATCAGGATCATCATAGGATAATTGGATTACCTAAAAATAAAGTTATAATTAAATTAGATTTAATTTTAATTTTTTTATTATTAGATTAATAAGATTATATCTGAGGAGTCTCAGATCTGATTAGGATCTTAGAAAATTTTTTGAAATATTCCTCCTGATCCAATCAGATCTGAACGAACCTGATCTAAAAAAATAGGTTTTTTCTTCAATTGGTTTCAGAACCAGGTTCCATAATTTATTAGATCTAATTTTAATTTACTTTTAATCTAATAATTAGATGATTTTAGATATTACATTAGATGTGATTAGATCTAAAATTAGAAAATTTAAAAAAATAATTAATCTAGATCTAAGATGTATGAGATGCACGACTAGACTAGGAATAGAATTATTCTATGTGTAGTCTTGCATGATCAAAATTTTAATTTAATTAATTTTAATTTTTAAATATATTTATTTATTATTTTGTAATATTATAAATATTATAATTAGATTTAGAAAATAAAAAATAAATTTATTTAATTTATTCATACGAGATATGATAGATGCATGTTTAGACTAGTTGTAGAATAGTTTTACAAAATTTTCTAGAATAAATTTTAATTCGATATGATCAAATTTAAATCTTATTTTTTAGATGTTTATGAAATAATTTAGATCTGAAGACAATCATAATATGATACATGAGTTGTATGCAAAATTATTTTTAGTTAGATTAATTTTTATATATATGATATATGATGTAGATCTAACTAGTTTTATAGATTTATCATGTTTTTGATTACGACATTCTTCTTGACCATCCGATCATAAGAATGAAGTAGGATTTAAAGATCCTCTCCTTCCATTCAATGGGATGTTCTTATGCTGTGTAGGGGTGCTGCACATTCGACCTTAATCAAAAATCAAAATTTAATTTTTGCAAAATCCTAGATCCTGAAATCCTAAGATTTTATATACATATTTTGTTTATGAACCCTAAACTTAATTAAGAATTAAGATTATGAAATATATTAGATCCAAAATTTAAAATTTTCAGATCTAAAACATATTCATAAAATTGAATTCGAACTTGAATAGCTCAATTAGGTCTAGCAGTTGATCAAATCGAATCAAGAGTTGGTTAGGTGGGATCAAGAGTACTTAAATTAACCAGTCTAATAAGATTAAGTCTCGATCAAGGTCGAGTCACATGAGTTATCGATCAAGTTAAGATCAAATTAGGCTCAGTGTTTAGAGTCTAGATTGTAGGCTAACCTAATTAGTTTTGGCTCAACAATTTGGTGTCTAAGGTAAGTTTGGTAGATACGACCGACTGATTTTTAATTAGGAGCTACTTGACTCGAATGTGTTCTTATCAAGTTAATAGCATATCCCTTCTACCGATCTCACTTACCAGGCCATGTTTGTCAACTCAGTCCTGATCTAAGGTGGCTAACAATCTGAGCTAACTCATGCCACTAGGTTAGTCATATTGGTTATGGCTATGTCAACTCAAGTTTAAAGAGACCTAAATCAAAGTAAAAGTTTTTTAGAAAGAAGAAGATGGAAGGTGAAAAGAAAAAGAAGATAGAGCTGAAGAAGAAAACCATTGACAAAGAAAAGTATTTCTATTGTAATACTAACGATCACTGGATGCGAAATTGCCCTAAATACCTAGCCATCCTAAAGAATAAGAAGAAAATAGGTCCTTCTAGAGGTATGCTCGTTATTGAATCTAACCTTACAATTTCTTCTGCATCCAGTTGGGTGCTTGACTTTGGTTCTAGTGCTCATTGGTGCACTTCTATGTAGGATCTTGAGAATAGTAGGAGACTGAGGGATGGTGAGATGATCCTATGCATCAGAATTGGAGCAAGGGTTGCTGCTGTGGCTGTGAAAACCTATCATCTTTGACTACCATTTGACTTAGATTTAATACTTAGAAATTATTATTATGTACCTGCTACAAGCAGGAATTTGATTTCTATTTCATGTTTAGCATAAGAAGGCTATGTAATTAGTTTTCCTAAGGACCACCGTAATATTCTTTATGAAAGAAATAAAATTGCAAGTGGTTTTCTTATTAATGGTCTCTATCAGTTACATATTGATGTATCTATCTTTAATATTAAGCAAAATATAAATGCCATAAGATCAAAATGATCCGGGGATAATCTAAACAATTGGTATCTATGGCACCTAAGGCTAGGTCATATAGTAGAAGATAGGATTAACAAATTAGAGAAAATTAGACTATGGAGTCCATTGACTTTTGAGTCATATCCAATTTATGAATCATGTCTTCATGGAAAAATGACTATGCTCCCTTTTATAGGACATGGGAAAAGGGCCACAAAACTACTTGCCCTAGTACATACTGATGTGTACGGCCTATTTGATGTGCCGGTTAGAGGCAACTTTGACTACTTCATAATCTTTATCGATGATTTATCTCGGTATGGGTATGTGTATATTATGAAACACAAGTTTGAAGCCTTTGAAAAATTTAAGAAATTTAGACATGATGTTGAAAAGCAAACTGGAAAACCCATTAAGGTTCTTCGATCAGATCGAGGAGGTGAATACCTTAGTCGAAAATTTTTGGACTATCTCAAGCAAAATGGCATAGTCTCTCAATGGACTCCACCTGGAACACTTTAACTCAATGGAATTTTAGAATGAAGGAATAGGACCCTATTAGATATGGTCCGATCCATGATGAGCTTCACATATCATTCTAATTTTCTTTGGGGATAATATGTTAACTACTATATATTTACTAAATAGGGGTTCTCTCTAAAACCGTTCCTACCATACCGTATGAGATATGGCATGGTAAGAAACCAAGTCTGAATCATCTTAGAATTTGGGGTTGTCTGGCTCATGTCAAAAGACAACAAGCAGATAAGTTAGACTATAGGTCCTTTAGAGCTCGATTCATAGGATATCCTAAAGAGTCATTAGGATATTATTTCTATATTCCAGAAGACCACAACGTGATTGTGAATCGACATGCCATCTTTCTTGAAAAATAGTTCATTCAAGATGGTGGTATTGAAAAGTAGATCAAGCTCGAGGAGAAAAACTCATAAGAGCAACGAGCTAAGGATCCTGTGGAACCAAATTAGGTTGAGCTAATACAATCACTACCTCCTCCACCTCGTAGATCGAAAAGAATTTTCCATCCCCCTGAGAGATACTTAGGTACTATTTTAGAGGAAAAAGAGAAAATGTTCCTCATAGATAATGGGATTCATGGTGATGATCCCAAAACCTATGACGAGGCAATATCGAATACTGACTCCGAGAAATGGTTAGAGGCAATGAAGTCAAAAATTGACTCGATGCACTCAAACCAAGTTTGGAATTTGGTAGATCCACCAGAAGATATAGTACCTATTGGGTGTAAATGGATCTACAAGAGAAAGATTGGTGCAGATATAAATGTGGAGACATTCAAAGCTAGAATAGTGCCAAAAGGGTATAGTTAGTGCAAAGAAATTGACTATCAGGATATCTTTTCGTCAGTAGCCATGCTAAAATTCATCCACATATTGCTTGTTGTTGTAGCCTATTTCGATTATGAAATATGGCAAATGGATGTGAAAATAGCATTCTTAAATGAATACCTTGAGGAAAATATCTATATGGAGCAGCCACTAGGTTTCACATCCAGTGATGTTGATCACAAAGTATGCAAGCTGAAAAGATCCATATATGAACTTAAGCAAGTATCTCAAAGCTGGAATACTCATTTTAATGATGTGATCAAATTATTTGGTTTCATCAAGAATGAGAAGGAATCATGTATTTTTAAAAAGATCAGTGGGAGCGCTATTGTCTTCCTTGTATTGTACATGGATGATATCCTCCTTATTGAAAATGATATTTTCATGCTGACCATAGTTAAAATGTGATTATTAAAGAATTTTTCATGAAAGACCTAAGAGAAGCATCATTTATTCTAGAAACTAAGGTCTATAGAGATAGATCGAATAGGATGCTAGGTCTTTCACAAAAGATGTACATAGAGGAAGTGCTAAAAAGGTTTAGCATGAAAAACTCTAAGAGGAGATTGGTACCCTTCAGACATGGTATTCATCTCTCCAAGAAAATATGTTCTAACACACCTAAGGAGATTGAACGCATGAGCAAGATCCCTTATGCTTCAGCAATAGGGAGCCTCATGTATGCAATGTTATGTACATGACCTGATATAGCTCATGCTATGAGTGTCATGAGTAGATATCAGTTGAATCCAGATGAAGAACACTGAACTTTTATGAAATGTACCCTTGAGTACTTAAGAAGAACTAAGGATATGATGTTGGTCTTTGGTAATGGAGAACTCCAAATCCAAGGATATATAGACTCAGATTTTATGTTCGATATAGATGATCGAAAGTTGACATCTGGGAGTCTTTTTGTGTGTAATGGTGGTGCTATCAGTTGGAAGAGTTCCAAGCAGACAGTGATAGCAGATTCCACCATGAATGTAGAGTACATCGCTGCATCAGAAGTTAGGAAGGAGGTATTTTGATGCAAGAAGTTCACCATAGAGATCGGGGTGATGCCATCAGATGCCATTCCTTTATACTGTGATAATAATGGCACCATAGCCCATGCTAAGGAGCCGAGGTCTCACCAAAAATTCAAGCACATCGAGCGATGATACCACCTTATCCATGATTAACTTGAGAAAGATTACATCGAGGTTAAGAGAGTCGACTCCACAAATAATGTGGCAGACCCACTTACAAAGCCATTGGGCTAGCAAAAGATCAAAGCCCACCTTGAGAATATGGGATATACATTTGTAGCTAATTGGCTTAAGGTCAAGTAGGAGTTTGTTAGATATATATGCCCTAGAAGTAAGATTAGCTGACACTTATAATATACTTCTACGGGCAAAATTATAATTTTAACTATATATAATAAAATGGGTTATTTTCTACCACAATGTGTATATGAAAGTATTTATGATACATTTCTTGAGTTAATGATAATGATAGTTCATATTTTCAAGAGTTGAAAATTTAAGACATGAATTTTCATTATTAACTCATAACATGCTTCCAACCATAGGATCATCATGAGGATGGTGATTGATCTGGAAGGTTGGTGTATGATTGCTACTTTTGGATAGATGAGTCTTGAGTCTATGGTGTAGAGATACCGGATTGAGAGTATAGGTACTCATTAGAGAACGAGAGCATTGAGCATGACCATCTTGAGTAGTCATGAGAAAGTCTACCTTCTCGTTGATGACTGACTGAAAGCTATAATAGTGTGTCTGGTTCTTTGACCTAAGGTATATCGGTAGTGAAGAAAAATTCTGATTTTTCGGACCAGGTTCGTTCAGATCTGATCAGATCAAGAGATATATTTCAAAATTTTTTTTTTTGATCTAGATTAGATTTGGGATGTCTCAGATTTGATTCTTATTATTTTAATAATTAAAATAAAATTAGATAAATTAAATCAAATTTAATTTACCTTGAAGTGGGTAATCCTATTATCCGATGATGATCCTGTTACAGCGAAAGGTTCTGGATCTAGCCATGCAAGTGCATGGCCTCTACTGGTATCCCCTCAGGCTGGATCTAGAGATCCTCTTCTTCTCTATCACATCTCCAAAAATCAGATCTGGATTTGATCTGGAGGATCTTCAAAACACCTTTCGAAGATCAGCAGTTGTCCTTTGCAGCAGCACAGCCTTCTAGCTTTTAATCATCTTTCTCTCATCTAGATTGCACCAACCAAGAATCCAAATCTCTTTGGATGTGGAGAGGAGAGGGAGAAGGTGCTTTGGCATGGAGGAGGAGAGGAGAAGCAGCCTTGGGGCGTGGAGAATTATGATTCCTTTGAGTTGGGCGAGGGTCTTATTTATAGACTAAGCATGATCCAACTCCTCTTCTTCCCAACCAATCACAATCCTTTGTGAAATCAGATCTAAATCTAATTGGTGGGAATAGAGTTCCATGGATTCCTCCTTAGATGGCACCTAAGATCAGTCAAAGTTGGTTCTTAGGAGAACTCTAATCGGAATCCAAAAAGGAGATGGAGTCCCTATCCAACAGGGACTCTTGGGCACCTCCAGCTTGGGCATATGAAAGGGTGGCGTGCGCCCTCCTCGTTGCCAGGTTCTGGCAGGGGGACAAGCCCCCACCAGTCCTCCAATAGGTGCATAACACGTGGACAAAAGTCAAAGTGTCAATGGTCAACATTTGACCAATCAAAGGTCAACTTTTGACCAAAGTCAAAGGACAAAAAATGGCAGGTGATCAAAAATGGTAGGTAATGTTTTACAAAATAAGACAATCTTTTCTGACTTGGACAAGCTCCAATCAGATAAAGTAAAGGCCTCTGATCGAGCACAAACTCCTTTGACTCAGTCAGGACAACTATTTATGATAGTAAAAGAAGAACGTTAGGTTCAATCGAGTGCTAGCACGATTTTCTTGAACCTAATTGAATCTCATTCAAATCAATTGAACTAGATCAGTTCAATTGATGATCATCAGATTCAAACCCTTATTAGTGTGACCCAGTTAGGTTCAATTCTATATGGTAATGGGATATGTCATGATCTCTATCATCGACATCATTGAAACTCCTTTCGATGGATTAGAACTCTTCTGATTCGAACAGTTAGAATGATTGATCATCTAAATCATTCTAATTGCTCCCAAAATCCATCAGTGACACCTAACAGTATATGGTGGCAACCCATCAGAGCTGAATGCGAACCTCTTGGTGTAGCTACTTGTGCGATTAAGTTCTTCTATCTTGAGCCCCGATCAGATTAGGGTTAAGGTGAACTCGTCAAACCCTAGTCTCTGTCATATGATGTAATCATTCGATTCAGGTCCGATGTGAAAGCTAAATAGAAACTCTTTCTATTATTTCACTCTGCCATAGCCATGGACTTCGAGACTTGATTCTCATGATCATCATAAGGCTACTCTTCTGCCACCGAGGTAGATAGATTCCATCTTGATGCTATCCAGTTGCAACAATGAACATGCTATAGCCAACATACACCTCCGGGTTCCAAATGGCTAGGAGATCGAGTAATGATGTAGTAAAACTATAACACCCTCAAGGTAAACTACCGATGCACCTCAGGTCAAAGAACCAAACACACTACTACAGCATCGAGTCAGTCATTGACGAGAAGGTAGACTTCCTAATGACTACTCGAGGTGGTCACGCTCAGTGCCCTCATTCTCTAACGAGGACCTATACTCTCACTCCGGTGTCTCCACACCGTAGACTCAAGACTCATCTACTAAATAGAAGCGATTGTACACCAACCTTTTGGATCAATCACCATCCTCGTGATGATCCTATGGTCGGGAGCATTTTATGAGCTAATAATGATTATTCATGTCTTAAATTTTCAACTCTTGAAAATATGAATTATCATTACCATTAACTCAAAGGATGTATCATAGACACTAAATACACATATGTGATAGAAAATAACCTATTTTACGATATTAATCAAAATTATAATTTTGCTTCTAGAAGTGTATTACAAGTGTCAGCCAATTCTGGCTTCTAGGGCACATATATCTAATAATCACCCACTTATCCTAAAGCCAATTGGCTACAAGTCTAAGTCCCATCTTCTCAAGGTGGGCTTCGATCTTCTACTGACCCAACGGCTTTGTAAGTGGGTCTGCCACATTATCTATGGAGTTGACTCTCTTGACCTCGACATAACCCTTCTTGAGGTAATCGTGAATGAGGTGGTATCACCGCTCAATGTGCTTGGATTTCTGGTGAGACCTTGGCTCCTTAGCAAGGGCTATGGCGCCATTATTATCGCAGTATAGAGGAATGGCATCTGATGGCATTACTCCGATTTCTGCAGCAAACTTCTTGTACCAGAATGCTTCCTTCGCAGCCTCTGATGCAGCGATATATTCTACTTTCATGATGAAATCTGCTATCATGATTTGCTTGGAACTCTTCCAGCTGACAGCACCACCAATGCACACAAACAGACTCCCAGATGTCGACTTTCGATCATTTATATCGGACATAAAATCTGAGTCTGTGTATCCCTAAACTTGGAGTTCTTCGTTACCAAAGGCCAACATCATATCCTTAGTTCTTCTCAAGTACTTAATGATACATTTCATAGAAGTCCAGTGTTCTTCACCAGGATTTGACTGATATCTGCTTGTGACACTCATAGCATGGGCTATATCAGGTCATGTACATAGCATGGCATACATGAGGCTCCCTATTGCAGAAGCATAAAGGATCTTGCTCATGCGTTCTATTTCCTCAGGTGTGTTAGGGCATATCTTCTTGGAAAGATGAATACCATGTCTGAAGGGTATTAATCCCCTCTTAGAGTTTTCCATACTAAACCTCTTTAGTACTTCTTCTATGTACATCTTCTGTGAAAGTCCTAGCATCCTATTCGATCTATCCCTATAGACCTTAATTCCTAGAATAAATGATGCTTCACCTAGGTCCTTCATGGAGAATTCCTTGGACAACCATAATTTGACTATTGTCATCATGGGAATATCATTTCCAATAAGGAGGATGTCATCTACGTATAATACTAGGAAGACAACGGCGCTCCTACTGACCTTTTTGAAAACACATGGTTCCTCTTCATTTTTGATGAAACCAAACATTTTGATCACATCATTGAAATGAGTGTTCCAGCTCCGAGATGCTTGCTTAAGTCCATATATGGACCTTTGCAGCTTGCAAACCTTGTGATCAGTATCACTGGATGTGAAACCTAGCGGCTATTCCATATAGATATCTTCCTCAAGATATCCGTTCAAGAATGCCGTTTTCACGTCCATTTGCCATATTTCATAATCGAAATAGGCTGCAACGGCAAGCAATGTGCGGATGGATTTTAGCATAGCCACTGGGGAAAAGGTATCCTGATAGTCAATGCCTTTGCATTGACTATAACCTTTTGCCACTAGTCTAGCCTTGAATGTCTCCACATTCCCATCTGCACCAATCTTTCTCTTGAAGATCCATTTACACCCAATAGGTACTATACCTTCTGGTGGATCTACCAAGGTCCAGACTTGGTTTGAGTGCATCGAGTCAATTTCTGACTGCATTGCCTCTAGCCATTTCTCGGAGTCGATATCTGATATCGCCTCATTGTAGGTTTTGGGATCATCACCATGAGCACCATTACCTACGAGGAACATTTTCTCTACTTCCTCTGAAATAATACCTAAGTATCTTTCAGTGGGATGGAAAACTCTTTCCGATCTACGAGGTGGAGGAGGTAGTGTTCTTATTGGCTCAACCTGATTTGGTTCCAATTGGTCCTTAGCTCGTTGTACTTATGAGACTTTCTCATCAAGCTTAATCTGCTTTCCAATGCCTGCTATCTTGAATAAACTATTTTTCAAGAAAGATGGCATGTCGACTCACAATCACATTGTGGTCTTCTAGAATATAGAAATAGTATCCTAATGACTCTTTAGGATATCCTATGAATCGAGCTCTAAAGGACCTAAACTCTAACTTGTCTGCTTGTTGTCTTTTGACATGAGCCGGACAACCCCAAATTCTGAGATGACTCAGACTTGGTTTCTTACCATGCCATATCTCATATGGTGTGGTAGGAACGGTCTTAGAGGGAACCCTATTCAGTAGATAAATTGAAGTTAACAATGAATGTCCCCAAAAAAAATTAGACAGGTCTGTGAAGCTCATCATGGATTGGACCATATCCAATAGAGTCCAGTTTCTCTGTTCTGAAACCCCGTTGAGTTGAGGTGTTCCTGGTGGAGTCCATTGAGAGACTATGCCATTATCCTTAAGATAGTCTAGGAATTTTTGGCTAAGGTATTCACCTCCTCGATCTGATCGAAGAACCTTAATGGATTTTTTAGTTTATTTTTCTACTTCATATCTGAATTCTTTGAACTTTTCAAAAGCTTTAGACTTGTGTCTCATAAGATACACATACCCATACCTAGACAGATCATCGGTAAAGGTAATGAAGTAGACAAAATTATCTCTAGCCGGCACATCAAATGGGCCGCACACATCAGTATGTACTAGGGCAAGGAGATCTGTGGCCCTCTCCCCATGTCCTACAAAAGGGAGTTTGGTCATTTTGCCTTGAAGATAAGATTCACAAGTTGGATATGACTCGGAAGTCAATGGACTCAATAGCCCATTTTTTTTTAATTTGTTGATCCTATCTTCTGCTATATGACCTAATCTCAGGTGCCATAGATATCTGTCGTTTGGACTATCCCTAGGTCGTTTGGCATTCACATTTTGCTCGATAGTTAGAATAGGTACATCAATATGTAGCTGATAAAGACCATTAATAAGAAAACCATTTGCAATTTTATTTCTTTCATAAAGAATGTTACAATGGTCCTTAAAGAAGGTAATCACATAGCCTTCTTGTGCTAAGAATGAAACAAAAATCAAATTCCTGCTAACTGCAGGCACATAATAACAGTCTTTCAAAACTAAGTCTAAATCAGATGGTAATCGAAGAGGATATGTTTCCACCACCACTGCAGCAACTCTTGCTCCATTACCGACGCATAGGATCATGTGTCTCCATCCCTCAGCCTCCTGCTATCTTCAAGACCCTGCATGGAAGTGCACAGATGAGCACTAGAACTAGAGTCAAGCACCCAACTGGATGCAGAAGAAACCGTAAGATTAGACTCAATAACGAGCATACCTCCAGAAGGACCTTCCTTGTTCTTTAGGATGACCAGGTAAGTAGGGCAGTTCCGCTTCCAGTGGCCGTCGCTATTGCAATGGAAACACTTTTTTTTGACATCGGCTTTTTTCTTCGGCTTTATCTTCTTCTTCTTTGTTCCTTCCACCTTCTGCTTTTTCACAGACTTCTTTTTCTTTCCATAAGACTTTCTTTTGGAAGAAGTCCATTCCATAGTAAGAACTGAGCCTTTAGAACCTTTCATAGAAAGCTCAGTGGTGACCAGCATATTCATTAATTCGGCCAAGGAATTTTGAAGTTTATGCATGTGGTAATTCATGATGAATTGCCCATATGCATCAGTCAAGGATTGCAGAATAATATCATTCTGCAGATCCAAGTCTAACTTCACATCGAGCTTCTCAAGCTCTTCCATGTCCTTGATCATCATTCAGACAGTGATCTTGGACTGACTGCCCATCATGCATCTTAGCCTTAAAAAGTTGTTTCGTAACTTGATACTTGGCTACGTGACTTTGTTCACCAAACATCTCCTGCAGGTGAGCCAACATTTGGCAAGCAATCCCGATATCTTCATGTTGGTGCTGGAGCTCATCAGACATCGAGCCCAACATGTAATATCTGGCCTTATTATCTTTGTCTATCCATTTTTCTAGAGACGCTCTCTGTTCAGTGGATGGACGAGCTAGTAAGATGAGAGGATCTTGGTCCAATACAAAGGATAACTTCTCGGAACCCAAAATGATTTTATAGTTCCTGAGCCAATCTTTATAATTGAGTCTGATCAGTCTGTGTGTGTCCAAGATACGTGCTAATGGCTTGGATGCAGACATTTTTCTGTAGAGTCAAAGATTCTAGTTAGATACTATAATTATGACTTGACCAATTTGTTTAAAATTTTATTTTTAAACAAATTAGCTCCAACTATTTTCTCAGATTCCTACACTCCCTCTGTAGAGATGCAAAAATCTCTACGATTAATAATTTCTAGTGGGTGGTGCAGTCTCACCAACTGACTCATCACCTCACCTAATAGTTATTGGTGATGGGTTAGCCAATGAGTGAACAACTCTTGTTCAATGATTCTCTAATCATGGTGCACCAAACTTGGTCTCTAATTCATGAATCTCATCGTATCCAAAATATTGATCCACTCCTTAGTTAAGTCAGACCCATCATTTGCACAGACTAGATTTCTAATTGAGTCTCTCATCATATCCAGAATATTGAGCCCAACTCATCCTCCAGCCCATAGCATCCAATGCCTAATAGATATGGTTGCATCTTCTCGATGCAACTGAGCCACTGTATCCAATCGAGAACAATCAATCCTGGGAAGGGCCCGCACATCTACAATGGTGGAAGACCTCAGACTTAATCTTTTCTTAGGGAGAATTGATTCAGGTCTCTTTAAACTAGACTTATCATAGTCATAACAATTATGACTAACCTAGTGGCATGGGTTAGCTCGGATTATTGACCACCTCAGATCAGAACTGTGTCAATAGATATGGCCAGGTAAGTGAGACCGGATGGAAGGAATATGCCATTAACTCGTACAAGAACGCATTCAGGTCGAGTAGCTTCCAATTAAAAATCAGTCAGTCGTATGTGCCAAACTTACCTTAGACACCAAATTGTTGAGTCAGAACCAATTGGGTTAGCCTACAATCCAGACTCTAACCTCTGAGCCTAATTAGGTCTTGCTTGATCGTGACTCGATCTTGACCCAGACTTAATCCTATTAGGCTGGTCAATTTAAGCATTGTTGATCCCATCTAACCAACTCTTAATTCGATTTGATCAACCGCTTAGACCTAATTGAGCTACCCAAGCCCGAACCCAGTATTATGAATATGTCTTAGATCTAAAATTCTCAATTTTAGACCTAATTAATATTCCATAATCTTAATTTTTAATTAAGTAGGATTCATAAACAAAATATGCACAATAAATCCTAGGGTTTCAGGATCTAGGGTTTTGCAGAAAGTAAGTTTTGGTTTTCTGATTAAGGATGAACACGTAGCACCCCTACACATCATAAGAACACCCCATCAGATGGGAGGAGAGGTCCTTTAAGCCCTTCTTCATTCTTATGACCGGACGGCCAAGAGGAACGCCTTAATCAAGAACATGCAATACTACAAAACAGTTTTAGATCTATATCATATATCTCATATACAAATTAGATCTAATCATGGCATATTTTGCATATATCTCATGTATCGAATCATGCATATTTTCAGATCTAAATTATCTTATAATAATCTAAAAAATTATATTTAAATTGATCTAATTAAAATAAATTCTAATCTAGATAACTATGCAGAACTATTCTACAACTAGTCTAGTCATGCATCAATCATATCTCATATGATGTTTAAAATTAAATAATTTTTATTTGTTACTTTTTAGATATTATTATAATAATTATAATATCAAAAAATAATAAATAAATAGATCTAAAATATGATTTAATTAAATTAAATCGAAAACATACAAGACTATTTTATAGAACTATTCTATTTTAGAATTAGTCATGCATATTTTCTAATCTTAGATCTAAATCATTTAATTTTATTTTTTTCTTATTTCAGATCTAATCACATCTCATGTGACATCTGAAATCACTTATTTTATATTTAAAATAAATTTAAAAGTAGATCTAAACACTTTTAGAACCTTGGCTCTGATACCAGTTGAAGAAAAATCCTGATTTTTCGAACCAGGTTCGTTCAGATCTGATCAGATCAAGAGGTATATTTTAATTTTTTTTTTTTAACCTAGATTAGATCTAGAATATTTTAGATTTGATTTTTATTACTTTAATAATTAAAATAAAATTAGATAAATAAAATTAAATTTAATTTACCTTAAAGTGGGTAATCCTATTATCCGATGATGTCCTATGAGTAACGAAAGGTTCTGGATCTAGCCACGTAAGTGCTTGGCCTCTATCTATATCCACTTAGGCTAGATCTAGAGATCCTCTTCTTCTCTATCGTGTCTCCAAAAATTAAATCTGGATCTGATATGAAGGATCTTCAAAATACCTTTCGAAGATCAGTAGTCGTCCTTTGTAGCAGCGCAGCCTTCTAGCTTTTAGTCACCTTTCTCTCATCTAGATTGCACCAACCAAGAATCCAAACCTCTTTGGACATGGAGAGGAGAGGGAGAAGGTGCTTTGGCATGGAGGAGGAGAGGAGAAGCAGCCTTAGGGCATGGAGAATTGTGATTCCTTTGAGTTGGGTGCAGGGTCTTATTTATAGACTAAGCGTGATCCAACTCCTCTTCTTCCCAACCAATCACAACCCTTTGTGAAATCAGATCTAAATCTGATTGGTGGGAATAGAGTCTCCTGGATTCCTCCTTAGATGGTGCCTAAGACCAGTCAAAGTTGGTTCTTAGGAGAACTCTAATCGGAATCCAAAAAGGAGATGGAGTCCCTGTCCAACAGGGACTCCTGGGTGCCTCCAGCTTGGGCACATGCCAAGGGTGGCATGCGCCCTCCTCCTTGCCAGGTTCTGGCAGGAGGACAAGCCCCCACCAGCCCTCCAATAGGTGCATGACACGTGGACAAAAGTCAAAGTATCAATGGTCAACATTTGACCAGTCAAAGGTCAACTTTTGACCAAAGTCAAAGGACGAGAAATGGCAGGTGACAAAAAATGGTAGGTAATATCTTACAAAATAAGACAACATTTTTTGACTTGGACAAGCTCCAGTCAAACAAAGTGAAGGCCTCTGAATGAGCACAAACTCCTTTGGCTCAGTCAGGACAACTATTTATGATAGTAAAAGAAGAACGTTAGGTTCAATCGAGTGCTAGCACGATTTTCTTGAACCTAATTGAATCTCATTCAGATCAATTGAACTAGATCAGTTCAATTGATGATCACCAGATTCAAACCCTTGTTTGTGTGACCCAGTTAGGTTTAGTTCTGTATGGTAATGGGATATGTCATGATCTCTATCATCGACATCATCGAAACTCCTTTCGATGGATCAGAACTCTTCTGATTCGAACAGCTAGAATGATCGATCATCTAAATCATTCTAATTGCTCCCAAAATCCACCAGTGACACCTAGCAGTATATGGTGGCAACCCATCAGAGCTGAATGCGAACCTCTTGGTGCAGCTACTTGTGTGATTAAGTTCTTCTATCTTGAGCCCGATCAGATTAGGGTTAAGGTGAACTCGTCAAACCCTAGTCTCTGTCATATGATGTAATCATTCGATTCAGGTCGATGTGAAAAGCTAAATAGAAACTCTTTCTATTATTTCACTCTGCCATGGCCATGGACTTCTGGACTTGATTCTCATGATCATCATAGGGCTGCTCCTCTACCACCGAGGTAGATAGATTCCATCTTGATGCTATCCAGTTCCTACAATGAACATGCTATAGCCAACATACACCTCAGGGGTCCGAATGGCTAGGAGATCGAGTAATGGTGTAGTCAAACTATAACACCCTCAAGGTGAACTGTCGATGCACCTCAGGTCAAAGAATCAGACACACTACTGCAGCATCGAGTCAGTCATTGACGAGAAGGTAGACTCCCTAATGACTACTCGAGGTGGTCACGCTCAGTGCCCTCGTTCTCTAACGAGTACCTGTACTCTCGCTCTGGTGTCTCCACACCGTAGACTCAAGACTCATCTACTAAAGAGAAGCGATTGTACGCCAACCTTCCAGATTAATCACTATCCTCGTGATGATCTTATGGTTCGGAGTATTTTATGAGTTAATAATGATTATTCATGTCTTAAATTTTCAACTCCTGAAAATATGAATTATCATTACCATTAACTCAAAGGATGTATCATAGACACTAAATACACATATGTGATAGAAAATAACCCATTTTATTGATATTAGTCAAAATTATAATTTTGCCCCTAGAAGTGTATTATAAGTGTCAGCCAATTCTGGCTTCTAGGGCACATATATCTAATAGGCAGTTCACCTTGAGGGTATTATAGTTTGACTATACCATAACTCGATCTTCTAGCCATTTAGAATTCTGAGGTGTATGTTGGCTATAGCATGTTCATTATAGGAATTAGATTGCACCAATAAGGGATCTATCTATCTCGATAGACAAGGAGTAGCCCTATGATGATTATGAGAATCAAGTCCATAAGCCCATGGCTATGGTAGAGTGAAATAATAGAAAGAGTTTCTATTAGGGTTTTCACATCGGACTTGAATCGAATGACTAATTCATATGATGGAAATTAGGGTTTGACGAGATCATCTTAACCCTAATCCAGTCGGAGCTCAAGATAGAGGAACTTAATCACACAGATAACTACATCGAAAGGTTCGCTTTTAGTTCTGATGGGTAACCACCATATGCTGCTAGGTGTCGTTGGTGGATTTTTGGAGCAAATAGAATGATTTGGATGATCGATCATACTAGTTGTCTGAACCAGAAAAGTTCTGATCCATCAAAAGATGTTTCAATGATGTCGATGATAGAGATCGTGACATATCCCATTACCATATGAAACTGAATCTAACTGGGTCACACAAATAAGGATTTGGATCTAGATATCATCAATTGGATTAATCCAGTTCAATTGATTTAAATAAGATTCAATTAGGTTCAAGAAAATCGTGCTAGCACACGATTGAGCCTAATGTTCTCCTTTAACAATCATTAAAGCTTATCTTGACTGAGCCAAATGTGTTTGGGCTCACTCAAGAATCTTTACTTTATCTGACTGGAGCTTGTCCTGATCAGAAAGGGTTGTCTTAATTTATGAGATAAATTTGAGACAATACCTGCCATTTTCCGTCATCTGCTAAATCTTGTTTTTGGACATTGGTCAAACATTAACACTGGATACTTAGACATTTGCCCATATGTCATGCACCCATAGGAGAGAACCTGGGGACTTGTCCCCCTGCTAAAAAGCAGATAGGCAAGGGGCACATGCCTAGGAAGGCATGCGCCCCATGAGGACAGAAGATGGAGTCCCACATAGATGGGACTCCAGTTGCTTCAGGGAATCAAACTAGATGGCACCAAGAAGACTTATTTGATCCAGTCTTTGTTAGATATATGTGCCCTAGAAGCCAAAATTGGCTGACACTTGTAATACACTTCTAGGGGCAAAATTATAATTTTGACTAATATCAATAAAATGGGTTATTTTTTATCATATATGTGTATTTAGTGTCTGTGATACATCCTTTGAGTTAATGGTAATGATAATTTATATTTTCAAGAGTTGAAGATTTAAGACATGAATAATCATTATTAACTCATAAAATGCTCCCGACCATAGGATCATCACGAGGATGGTGATTATTGAAAGGTTGGTGTACAATCGCTTTCTTTAGTAGATGAGTCTTGAGTCTAATGGTGTGGAGACACCGGAGTGAGAGTATAGGTACTCGTTAGAGAATGAGGGCACTGAGCGTGACCACCTCGAGTAGTCATTAGGAAGTCTACCTTCTCGTCGATTACTGACTCGATGCTGCAGTGGTGTATCTAGTTCTTTGACCTGAGATGCATCGACAGTTCACCTTGAGGGTGTTATAGTTTGACTACACCATTACTCGGTCTCCTAGCCATATGGAATCCTAAGGTGTATGTTGGCTATAGCATGTTCATTGTAGGAACTGAATGGCATCAAGATGGAATCTATCTACCTAGATGGTAGAGGAGCAGCCCTATGATAATCATGAGAATCAAGTTCAGAAGTCCATGGCCATGGCAGAGTGAAATAATAGAAAGAGATTCTATTTACATTTTCACATCGGACTCGAATCGAATGGTTACATCATATGATAGAAACTAGGGTTTAACGAGTTCACCTTAATCCTAATCTGATCGGAGCTCAAGATAGAAGAACTTAATCACACAAGTAGCTGCACCAAGAGGTTCGCATTCAGCTCTGATGGATTGCCATCATATACTGCTAGATGTCACTGGTGTATTTTGCGAGCAATTAGAATGATTTAGATGATCGATCATTCTAGCTATTCGAATCAGAAGAGTTCTGATCCATCGAAAGAAGTTTCGATGATGTCGATAATAGAGATCATGACATATCCTATTACCATACAGAACTAAACCTAATTAAGTCACACAAACAAGGATTTGAATCTGGTGATCATCAATTGAACTGATCTAGTTCAATTGATCTGAATGAGATTCAATTAAGTTCAAGGAAATCGTGCTAGCACTCGATTGAACCTAACGTTCTTCTTTTGCTATTATAAATTAGTTTGTCCTGACTGAGCCAAAGGAGTTTGTGCTCAATCAGGGCCTTCAATGGTCTGACTGGAGGTTGTCCAAGTTAGAAAAGATTTGGCTTATTTTGTAAGATATTACCTACCATTTTTGGTCACCTACCATTCTTGTTCTTTGACTTTTGTCAAAAGTCTAACCTTTGATTGGTCAAATGTTGATCATTGACACTTTTGACTTTTGACCACATGTCATGCACCTATTGGAGAGCTGGTGGGGGCCTGTCCTCCTACCAGAACCTGCAAGGAAGAGGGTGCACGCACCTTTGCGTGTGCCCATTGGAGCACCTAGGAGTCCCTGTTGGACAGGACTCCACTCCTTTTTGGATTCCAATTAGAGTTCTCCTAAACCAATTCTTGACTGGTCTAGGCACCCTCTAAGAGGATGCAAGGACTCTATTCCCACCAATTAGATTTAGATTGATTTTACAAAGAGTTGTGACTTGGTTGGAAGAAGAGAAGTTGGATCACAGACAGTCTATAAATAAGACCCTACGCCCAACCCAGATTGTGATTGAAAGTTTGAGAAATTCAAAACCCACACCCCAAGGCTGCCTCTCCCCTCTTCCTCCATGCCAAACCCACCTTCTCCCTCTCCTCTCCACATCCAAAAAAGTTTTGGAGCTTGGTTGGTGCGATCCAGATCAAAGAAAGGCGAGTGAAAGCTAGATGGCTGCACTACTGCAAAGGACGACTGCTGATCTTCAAAAGGAGTTTTGAAGATCCTCCAGATCAGATCCAGACTGATCTCTGGAGATATGATAGAGAATAAAAAGATCTTCAGATCTAGCTCGAGTGGATACTGGTAGAGGCCAGACACTTGCATGGCTAGATCCAGAATCTTTCGCTGCATACAGGATCATCAATGGGTAATAGGATTACCCATATCAAGGTAAATTAAATTTGATTTAATTTATCTAGATTATATTTTATTTCTAAAATAATAATAATTAGATCTAAAACATCTTAGATCTAATTAAGATCAAAGAAATTTTTTTTTAAAAAATATCTCTTAATCTGATCAGATCTGAACGAACCTGGTCCGAGAAATCAGGATTTTCCTTCAACTGGTATCAGAGCTAGGTTCTAAAAGTTTCTAGATATAATTTTAAATTTATTTTAATCAAAAAATAAGTAATTTCAGATGTCACATGAGATGTGATCAGATCTAAAATTAGAAAAAATTAAAATTAAATGATTTGGATCTAGAATTAGAAAATATGCATGACTAGTTCTAAAATAGAATAGTTCTATAGAATAGTCTTGCATGTTTTTGATTTAATATAATTAAATTATATTTTAAATCTATTTATTTACTATTTTTTGATATTATAATGGTTATAGTGACATCTAAAAAATAATAAATAAAAATTATTTAATTTTAAATATCATATGAGATATGATAGATGCATGTCTAGACTAGTTGTAGAATAGTTCTACATAATTATCTAGATTAGAATTTATTTTGATTAGATCAATTAAAAATCCAATTTTTTAGTATTATTATGAAGATAATTTAGATATGAAAATATGCATGATTCGATGCATGAGATGTATGCAAAATATGCCATGATTAGATCTAAATTTGTAATATGAGATTATGATATAGATTAAAACTGTTTTGTAGTTTGCAATGTTTTGATTAAGGCGTTCCTCTTGGCCATCCGGTCATAAGAACGAAGAAGGGTTTAAAGGCCCTCTCTTCCCATTCGATGGAGTGTTCTTATGAATGTGTAGGGTGCTGCACTATTTACCTTAATACAGAAACCCAAAACTTACTTTCTGCAAAACCCTAGATCCTGAAACCCCTAGGATTTATTGGCATATTGTTGTTTATGAACCCACCTTAATTAAAATTAATTAATGGGAAATATCAATTAGGTCTAAAATTAAAGAATTTTAGATCTAAGATATATTCATAATACTGGGTTCGGACTTGGGTAGCTCAAATAGGTCTAAGCAAGCGGTGATCAAACCAAATCAAGAGTTGGTTAGATGGGATCAACAATGCTTAAATTGACCAGCTAATAGGATTAAGTCCTGGTCAAGATCGAGTCACGATCAGCAACACTGTTAGGCTCAGAGGTTAGAGTCTGGATTGTAGGCTAACCAATTGGTTCTGGCTCAATAATTTGGTGTCTAAGGTAAGTTGGCACATACGATAGACTGGTTTTAATTGGAAGCTACTCGACCTGAATGCATTCCTTGTAACGAGTTAATGGCATATCCTTTCCATCGTCTCAGCACTTACTAGCCATATCTGTTGAACAATTTGATCTGAGGTGGTAATAATCCAAGCAACCCATCGCCAACTGGTTAGTCATAATTGTTATGACATGACAAGCTATTTAATGAACTGAATCAATTCTCCCAAAAAAAGATTTAAGTCGGAGGTTTCACCATTGCAAGATTGGTAGCGCTTCCCGAGGAATTGATTGTTCCGACTGGATACCGTGGCTCAGTTGACTGAAAAGATGCACTGTCTATTAGGCATGGATGCCTATGGCGAGATGTAGTTGGGCTCAATATTTGGATGCGATGAGAGACATCAATTAGGAA
>QRFJ01001492.1:0-37791 GCA_006176705.1 Cocos nucifera
CATATCATCTATGATGATATACATCGGAAGATTTTATTGTTAATAATGAAAAATTCATGTCTTAAATTTCAACTCATTGTAAATATAATTCTTACATTAACTCAGAATGTATCAAAATACTTTCAAATATATTTACTAATATATAAAATAAACTCATTTTATTATTTATAGTCAAATTATAATTTGGCCCTTAGAGTGCATTTACAAGTGTAGAGCAATCTAGCTTCTAGGCATCTACCTATCTAACAAATTACTTGACAAATCCCAATTGCTACAAATTAAAGTTCTATCTCTTCCAAGTGGGTTTGATGTTCTCTAGCCAAGGTTTGATTTGGGTTGCTGCATTATATCGGAGTACTCTCTTGATCTGACAACCTTTCTCAAGGTAATCGTGCTGAGGTATATCACGGCTCGATTGCTTGAATTTTGTAGACTCGACTCCTGCAAGGGTATACTTATATCGCAACGAGGAATGGACATATGATGGCATCACCGATCTTCTCAGTAAATCTTGTACCAAATATGCTTCTTTGCGTTTGATGCAGCGATGTATTTGCTTATCGTAGAATTGCTATCATATTGTTAAAATTTCTAATTGACATTCACACGCATTAATACAAATTAGATTCCAGATGTCGACTTTTAGATTATCTATAGGACAGTTAAAATTTGAGTTTGTATTCCCTTGACTTGGATTCTCTATTACCAAAAAAAAAATGTATATTTAGTTATTCTTAAGGTACTAAGGAGACATCACAAGAGATACAGTGTTCTTCCCTGGATTCTATGTATTCTGTCGTGATACTCACAGATGGGGCTATATCAGTATGTATATAATTGATACATGAGATTGCGATGCTGAACATAAGGGTTTGATCATGTGTTAATCTTCTCAATGTGTTAGACAGCATTTTGATTTTTGGAGATGAATGAGTTGAAAAGGGTACCATCTTTCATTGAGTTCATGGCTACACTTAAACATTCCTTTATGTACATCTTCTTGAAGACTTAGATATGTATTGGTCTACTATTAGACCATTTAGAATGGAGAAATGCTTCTCTAGGTTTTTTATGGAGATTTTAGATAACCTACATTAACTTGTCATATGGAATGTAGTCAGAGGATGATCACGACGATAGTACATAAGAAACGATAATACGATCCCACTAACTTTTTGAATAAACCATGGTTCCCTCATTTTGATTCAAATTAAAATAATTTAATTCATCATTAAAATGAATATTGCAGCTTCGATATGTGTTAAGTATATAATGGAACCTTGCGCTTGTACTTTGTGATTAACTCACTGGTGTGAACTTTAGTGCTTTCCATATAGATATCTTCTCAAGTATCATTTAAGAATGGTATTTTTCTGTCATTGTATAATTTCATAATGAAATAGCACAACAGTAAGCATATGTGATAATTTTAGACATAGATATGACAAAAGTATCTGATAGTCAATGTCTACGTTGAACTATACCCTTTTGCCACTAATTTGTTTTTAAATGTCTCCACTTATTCCAGTTGCACAATAATTTCTCTTGTGATCAGTTAATCCAATGTACTATACTTAGGTGTATCTACCAAGGTCTAGGACTTGGTGAGTGCATCGAGTAATTCTGATCATTGCTCTAAAATTTTTCGGAAGCGGTATTCGATAATCGTATATAGGTTTTGGGATATCACCAGAATTTCATTTACCTATGAGAAATGTCTTTAGTTCCTCTGAATTTAGACTAAGTACTTTCAAGGATAGAAAATTTGTCTATTCTGATCTATGGGAGATGGTGAGTGATATATTGGTCAACCTGATTTGTGTTCATAGGATCTAGCCGTTGCTCTTGTGAACTTTATCTCTCGAGTTGATCTATTTTCCAATGCCGGCCATCTGAATAAAATTTTTTCAAGAAAATGGCATGTTGATCACAATCAATTATGGTCTTCTAAAATTATAGAAAGAAATATACTAATGACTCCTAGAATATCCTATAATCAAGCTCTTAAAGGATCTATATTCTATTGTTGGATTGTTATCTTTTGACATGGCCGGACAACCAAATTTTGAGATGATCACTTGTTCTACAATGCCATTATGTCATCGAGTTTGAGAATGATTTTTAGAATCTATTCGAGTAATATATAGAGTAACAAGCTATGTTCTAAGAAAATCAGAGGTCTTGAAGCTCATATGGATTCGGAATATCTATAGGGTTCAATTTCTTCTGAAATTCCATTAGTTGAGTGGTTTTAGATGGAGTCCATTAAAAGACATGCCATTTTGTTAGATATCAAAAATATATGACTAAGGTATTCACTTTCATCGATCTATTAAAGAATCTTATAGAATTTTCAGTTTCTTTAAACTTCATGTCTGAATTCCTTAACTTTTTAAAGACTTCAGATTGAGTCTCACTAAAACACGAGTACCACATACCGACATTAATCACATAAGATATGAGTAGCGAAAGTTGCCTCTATCGGAATCAAATGGGACCGCACTCAGTATGTATAAGCAAGGTTTTAGCCCTTTTCCATATCTACAAAATGAAGCGTATTCATTTTGTCAGGAAGACATGATTCATAAATTGGATTGGCTCAGAATCAACGGATAATAGCCAGTGTTTTCTATGGTGAACCTATCTTGCTATATGTCCTAGCATTATGTGCATAACTATTCGTTGGACTACCTCCCCCATGGATGTTTTATTTATGCATTCTATATGATCGATATTAAAAATTAACATCAATAGAACTGTAGAAAACATTATACAGAACCACTAACAATTTTATTTTTCATAAAAATAGTTACAATGGTCCTTAAGAAAACTAATACAGCTTCTTGGCTAAACATGAAATAGAAATCATTCTATTGCAGTGACAATAATAACAATTCCTAAACAAAATCTAAGCTAAGTTGCTAGTCAAAGTGGGTAGTCCACGCCACAGCAATCCTTGCTCCATTTTCAATGATAGGATTCATATAAATCAACTCGTCTGCTATCGTAGATCTGCATGAAGTGTATAAATGAAGCACTAGAGCAGAAGTAAGCACAACTTAATGCAAGAAATAATTAAGATTAGAATTCAATAATGAGATACCTCCAGAAAGATCTGCTCCTTCTTTTCTTTTAAGGTAGCATTTATGTGGTAGTTCGTATCTAGATGGTCGTCAGTGTGCAATTAGAAATATTTTTCTTTTCAACGGGTTCAGTCTTCAGCTCTATCTTCTTTCTTTCTCCTTCAATTTTTGCTTTTACAGTACTTTTTCTTCTTTTCAAGACTTCTACTTGTAAAGTTCCATTCCATAGTAATTCTAACCTTTAGACCTTTCATTGAAAAAGCGCATTAACACATTCCATAGAATCGTACAGGTATTTAAGTTATATGATATGTAGTCATGATGTGAACTACCCATTAGCATTAGTCAAAAAAAAAAAAATGGATTGAAAGCTTAATATCATTCTATAGATCCAGTCCAACTTCACTCCAAGATTCCAAGCTTTCCAATCTGATCGATTCAAATAATGATCTGGATTGATGATCCATTCATGACGTTTTACTTTGAATAAGCGTGTGACCTGATATTTTGGTTGCATGACTCTATTCACAAAATCTCTATAGTGAGCAAATTGTGGCAATTGATATTTCATGTTTGTGTGCTGAAGGTAATTTCGGACATAGCGGTTCTCATAAGATGTAGTATCTGGTTTGTCTTCGTTCTGTCAATTTCAAGAGATGCTCTATTCAAGAGGATGAGTGGTAAAGTGTTGAGGATATGGTCCATAAATGAGTTAAAATCTACAAAACTCAAAATGATTTTAAAAGTTTCGGAGCCATCATTATAATGTTCGGTCAATTGATGGGTGTCCAAGGATATGGGCTTAGTGGGTTGGGATGCAAGACATTTTTTTTGTGATATAGAGGTCAAAGTTTCTAATTAGATTTATGTAATTAAGAGTACCTATTATTAGGAGAGTTGGATGTTTTTAAACAATTACTTTATATTTTCGGATCGTATACTCCTCTATAGAGATGCAAAAATGCTCTTATATCAATTTCTGTTGTGGACAGTCCACAACTGATATCATCTTAAATAAAGGTTATTGCGTGATGGTTAGCTAATGAGGAACAATTTATCCAATGATTCATTAATCATGTGCACCTAAGCTGGTCGCTTAATTCATAATTTCACCATGCCCGAAATATTATCCATTCTTAGTTAGGTCAAGACCTATTTTACAGATTGAATTTTGAATGAGCTCTCATCGTATTGAAATATTGAGCCAATCCAATTACTCCAGCCTATAGCATCATGCTATAGACATGGTGATCTTTATTGGTGCAATGAACAATGTATCAGACTGAGATATATCACTCGTAGAAAGCCCGCACATCTACCAATGTGGAAGATTAGATATCTCCTTAGGAAGATTTATTTAGGTCTTGTTTAAACTTAAAGCTGACTTAGCCATAAAATCATGATTAACTGAGTGGCATGGGTTTAGCTCGGTTGTTAGCTATCTTAGTCGGACTGTAGCGACAAATTATGCAAGGTAAAGAGACGAGATGAAAGGATATGCATTAACTCGATAAACAAGATTCAAGTGGTAGCTCCCAATTAAAAACCGATCGGTCATATTATGTCCAACTTATGTTGAACCATGGTTGAAGCGATCATCGATTAAGCTACATACAGACTTAACAGAGGCCATAAATTAGGTCGTTAACTTGATCGATCACTATGTTGGATCAACCTACATAGATTAATCTATTTAGATCCTATCGAGTTTAAGCCATCCTTATCCCAACTAACTAACTTTTAATTCAGTTTAGATTCAACGTCTGACCTATGAGCTTACCCAGCTACTGACCAATTTGATGAATATGTCTTAGATCTAAAAATTCTTAATTTTAGATTTATTTATTCATAATCTATCCTTAATTCAGTTTAGGGTTCATAAACAAAACTGTATATAAAATTTAGGGTTTTTAATCAGATTTTAGAAAATAGTTTTTGATTTTTGATTAGGAACGAACGCACAGCATCCTATGCATTCATAGAAATCCATCAAATGGGAGGAGAGGCTTAACCCTACTTTCATTCTTTATGATCGGACAGCAAGGGAGCCTAATCAGAAAAATGACTATATCTACAAAAAGACTGTAGTATCTACATCATATATACCATATATAAAAATTGATCTATAAAATATGTTGATAATCTCAGTATGATATCATGCATATTTCAGATCTAAATTATTCATAAACATCTAAAATAGATTTAAATTTGATCATAATTAAATTAATTTTAGTTTAGATAATTTTGTAGAATTTCTAAACTATCTAAAGAGCATCTATCAATTTATATGAAAAATTAATATAAATTATTTCAATTTAATCTATTATAAATTTATAATATCAAAAAATAGTATATAATAAATCTAAAATTAATTAATTAATTAAATTATGATCATGAGCTAACATAGAATAATTCTATTCTAGTCTAGACATGATTATACATTTAATCTAGATTTATTTAATTTTATTTTTATTTATTAATCCACTCTCATGTATCTAAAAATCTAATTATTAAATTAAAATAATTAAGATTAGATTAATAATTAGAATCTGGCTTATACAGTTGAAAGAAAATAATTTTAAAACTTATTATTTGATGCAGTTCGGTTCAGATCTGATTATATCAAAGAGAAATATTCAAATTTTTCTAAAGATCCTAATAAATAGAGATTCTTAAATTTGATCTTATTATTGATAAAATAAATAAATAAAATTAATTAATCTATTTAATTATACTTTATTTGGGTATCAATTACCCATAATCTTGATGTTTGTCTGACGTTTGGATTAGACAGCAAGAGCTATCTCTATCAGGTATCCACTAGAAGAATCTAAGATATTTTCTTCTCAGATTTTCTCTAATAAATTAATTAGTCTATCTTGAAGATGTTCAAAACTCTTTTGAAGAATCAATTGTGTCTTTTGCAGCCAATGCTGCTTTTCTTCATTGCCTTTACTTGCTTGGATCACAACCTAACTCGTGCAATATCTTGGGATCGGAGAGGAGAGAGAGAAATAGGTGGTATGGAGAGGGAGAGGGAGGGAGGCTATATGATGGGCAAAGTAGAAAAGCTTTTTCTAGGTGCAGGATAGGTTTATATAGATTCTGCTGCGCCATGAGTGCCACTCATCCTTGCAATCACACCTTAGCATTTATGTAAATAATTGATGGAGAATGATAGTTCATTAATCTAATCAGATTTAGTTCCTCTAACCTTAGGTAAGGACAGATTGTCAATAGGATCCTTGGCGCCACAGCATTTAAATTATGAGCAACTGAGTTCAGCTATATGGACTCCGGCAATTATCTATGGGGTGCATGCTACCTCGTGCGCCAATTGCTATCTGCTTTTGAGGGGACAGGTCAAGATCTCTCCTATGGGTGCATGAACAGAGGCAGATATCTAAGTGTCAAATGTCAATATTGGACCAAAGCCCAAAGATAGAATTTAGATCGATCGAAAAATGATAGTATTGTTCTAAATTTATTATAAATAGACATCTTTTCTGATCTTAGACAAGCTTCAGTCAAACAAGTATAGTTTCTAGTGAGCCTAGATATTTTTATTGGATCAGTGAGATAAGTTTTAATGATTGTCTTTAAGGAGAACATTAGTCATGGTGTAGCGACATTTTCTTGAACCTATAATCTTATTCAAATCAATTAATAGGTTAGTCCAATTGATGATTCTAATCCTAAACTTCATTTTATATCCCCCAATTAGATTTTAGTCTTGGTAATGGGTATGTCGTATCTATCACGAATTCGAACATTCGTGTGATCAAAATTTTCTATTCAGGACAATTTATGATCGATTATCCAAGCATTATGTCTTTTATTAACTAGCAGAGTGTATGGTAGGGCACCATCAAAATTGAATGAATTCAAGTACCTGTGTGATTAATTTTATTCTATCTTGAGCTGCGATCGAAATTGGGTTGAAGGTATCTCATCAAATCCTAATATCATATGATTAATATTTGATTTAAGGTCAATGCCAAAACTCTTAATAGAAATCTTATTATTTTATTTTTCATGCATTGCTTGGACTTGATTCTTGATCTAGTCGGGTACTCATCTACCGAGAGATAGATCCTATTGTGCATCCATTTACATAAACATGCATAGCAAAAACACCTCAGAATTGAATGGTACGAGAGCCGATTATGGGATAGTCAAACTATAACATGCATAGGTTAACTGTGAGTGACCTCAGGTAGAAGTCAGATACACATTAAGCATCGAGCATCATGACGAGAAGTTGGATTATGATACTCGAAGTGGGTCATGCAGTGCTATTCATCGAGTATCTGTTATCTCATCTAGGTCTTACATCATAGACTCAGACTTATTATCAAAAAGTAAGCGATCTCACAACTTTTTGGACAATCACTATCTATGTGATCTACAGTCGAAGAGCATTTTTTATGAGTTAATAATAAAATAGTCTTAACTTTTTAATCTTGAAATTAACTATCTTCCATTAATAAGGAATGCTTAGACTTTAAATTCACTATGATAAAAATAATCCATTTTATATATATTTATAGTTAAAATTATAATTTGCCTTGATGTATTTACAGGTAGCATCTACTTATTAAGCATTACGTATTAACAATGAAACAAGGCTGTTTAATAGTATTTTTCAGATATCTATTTAAGAAATATCATTTTAATCCATCTATCAAATTTCATAATAAAATTGGTATAACAACAAGAATGTGTGGATGGATTTGGCATGGTATGGTGAAAAAGTATCCTTGGATAGTCTGACTTCGTATGCTTGACTATTTTTTTGCTATTAGCCTGCTTGAAGTTTACATTTCCATTCCGATAACTCTTTCGTTGAAGAATCCATTTAACCAATAGATACGAGTATACTAAGGTTAGATTACCAAGGTCAATTTGGGTTGGTGTATTGATCAATTTACTTCATTCCTATAACCATTTTCGAGAGTCATATCTGATATCGCGTCTCATAGGTTTTGGATTCTCACCATGGACCTTTTCTCTATGAGGAATATTTTCTACGTCCCTAAAATATTCTAAGTCCTTAGAAGGATGGAAATATTTATATCTAGAGTGGCACGAGGAGTTAATGACGGTCATTATTGGGTTCCATAGGTTCCTTGGTCGTTCTTGGGAGATTTTCTCTCGGGCCTAATCATCTTCATGCTATTATCTTGAAAAGCTATTTTCAAAAGATGGAGTATGACTTCAATAATATGATTCTGGAGATAGAAAATATCCTAATGATCTTTAGAATCCATTAATCGAGTTCTAAAGATCTAGTCTCTAAGTATGTTCCACCGTTACTCTTGACAGGGTCACACCTAAATTAGATACCAGACTTGTTTTTGCATGCCTATCTCTACGGTGTGGTAGGAATATTATTAGATGGAACTATTAATATATACATACGGGTCAAGAGGACTATGTCCAAGATCAGGAAGGTCGTGAATGTTTCATCATAGAGTCGAACATATCTATAGATCGATTTTATTCTAAAACTCGTTGGTTGAGCATTCATGGTGAGTCAATGTGGATACCTATTCTTAGATATTCTAAAAATTTTGATAAGTATTAGTCTCTTTTATCTGATCGAAGAAATCGTAAGTTTTTGTTTATTTTTACTTCGAATCTAATTTGAACTTTTAAATTTATATTAGCATCAAAACAATATCATCTGAGAAATCCAGTAGAATGATGAAAATTATTACCCTGATTGAACACCAATGACGCATACTTCAGTATGACTAGGAGAGCAGGTCTATGGCCTTTCCCATGTCCATAAAGGAAGCTTGGTATTGCCATGAGCACATTTTAAATCAGATATGATCTCAAAGTCAATGACTAATAGCCCATTTCTCAATTTGTTAAACCTATCTTAGCTATTGACCTACCTAGTCAAGAACTTTGTTTAGATTATCCTAGGTCACTTTGCCTATGCATAACTTTTGCTCAATTTTAAAGTAGACATCAATATTAAAACAATAGAACTATTTAGAAAGAAACATTGCCTTTTATTTCTTTTATAAAGAAAATATTATAATAGTCTTTAAGAGAATAGATTACATTAGCTTTTGTGTAACATGAAAGAAATCAAATTTTGCTTACTAAGGCACATAAAATAGTCCCTAGTACTAATGTCTAATCTTTGTATTGTAGATGTATTTCCGATACAGTGCCAATCTTGTCCATTTTCAGGTGTGTAGATCATTTACCATCTCAGGCTCTGCTTCTCAAATCTTGTATTGAAGTGCGCAAATGAACTAGAATCAGAGCAGATCATGTTGCAGAGAAGAAACTAAGTTTAGATCATACGAAATAGATTTAGATTCTAACGAGAATACTCTTAAAGGATTGTTTCCTTCTTTTCTTAGGTTGGCTATAGAGAGTAGTTTCGCTTCAACTGGGCGATGTATGCAATGAAAAATTTTTCTTTGTCAGTGGGCGTCGTTCGCTTGCTCTTACTTCTTCTCACCATTACCTTCTGCTTTCTCACGAAATTCTTCTTTTACAAAGACTTTCTCTAAAAGTCTTTATCCACAGCACATACTGAGCTTTTAAACTTTCAAGAAGTTATGTAAAACAGATTATCATGATCAGTGCAAATATTCTGATGTATGTAGATAGTCATGATTGACTGCGCCATGTTGCATCAGTCGAGAATGCGAATGTTGTATTCTGCAATCCTGATTAACTTATATCAAGCCTTCTCAGCTTTTCTAAGTTTTGATATCAAAAGATATATCTATAGACTGACAATCCATCATGCATTTACCTTAAAAATCTTTTAGGACTTGAACTTTTGGCTGCATGATCTATTCACAATAAATTCTTGCAGGTTGAGCTAACATTTGGTGGCTAGTCTTATATCTTCATGTTGGTGCCTAGAGTCATAGAGCATGAGCGAACAGTAAATTGGCTTTGTATTTATCCATCCAATTTTAAAGACGCTCTCTGATCAGATGCATGGACTAGTAAGGTAGGAGGATTGTTCAACACATGGTACATTATCGACTTAAAATATTTTGAATTTTAGAGTCATCTTGTATTGGGTCAGTTCGTGTCCAGGATAATGGGTAGTGGATTGGATGTAGACATTTTCTTTTAGAGAGTTTCAAGTTCTAGTTAGATTTTTAATTAAGTTAATAATTATTTAAAGTTTATTTTTAAAAAAATTAATCTCCTACTATTTATTCGGAATCTACACTTCTTTTGATAGAGATTGCCCCGAAATCTCCCATGATGTATTATTTCTAATGTGGATGGTGCGATCCACAAAATGACGTCACCACCACCTATAGTATTCGTATGGTAAACGATAGTGACACTCTGGTCCAATAATCTCTGAATCATGGTAGCACCCAAATTGATCTTTATTCATGATCCACCATGTCCAGAATATTCTCTTCCTTAGTTAATCAGACCTACCTTTGCTAGATTGGATTGCTTATGGGTCCTCACTATACCAAATATTAAGCCAACTCATCCAACCTTAGATCCAATGCTAATAGAATGGTTGCATCTTTTGTGAACAACCATTGTATTCAGTCGAGAAAGATCAAACCAGGCGCCGATCTACAATGGTGGAAAGACTTAGATTAATATTTCTTATAAGATTTATATTTAGAACTCTTTAAACTTACGATATAATTAACAATTATATATAATGGATGGGTTGGCTAAATTATTAGCCATTCTCAAATAGAACTGGATCTACAATAATGCTAGTTAAGTAAATCGATGGAAGGGATATGGCATTAACTCGACAGAAATGCATTCAGACGAGTTAGCTTTAATTAAAATCAGTCAAACAATCTGACAAACTTATCCTTAACCAACTTATCAAATTAGAATCAATTGGTTAGGTTTTAGCGTGCGCGCGGCGTTGGCCTGCCCATACAATCCAGCTCACTACGGAGCTACAAATTAGATTTGATTTATTGAGTCACATTCTCAATGGGATCTCTTGATCCAGGACTATCCTTATTAGGCTGTCAAATCTAAACTTCTTCTTGATCCCAACCTAACCAATTTTATTCAGTTTTGCAACCGCTAGATATATATTAGCTACCCAACCCGAACCAATATTTATGATATGTCTTAGATCTAAAAGTTCATATTTTATCTAATAATAAATTTAATTTAATTAGTTTGATTCATTGAACAAAATATGTAATAGAAATCTAGGATTTTTCAAGATTTAGGATTTGCCAAAAATAGTTCTGATTTTTCGTATGGATAAATACACGAGACCCATATGCCATAAGAGAATCCATCGAATGGAAGGAGAGGTCTTTAAAACTTTTTCATTATGACTGGACGACATGGAAACTTCTTAATCAAAAATATAATTTTATACAACTAGTTAGATATATCACAAATAAAAGACAATATAATATATATGCTGTATCTGATGCATATATGCTAATTATATTGAAATATTAGATGATGTGTGCCTTAAAAATCAATTGGCTACACTTGTAAACACTTTAAGGAAATTATAATGTTGACTATAATAAAAATGGGTTATTTTCTATCATAAATGTGTATTAGTGTGTGAACATCCCATTGAGTTAGTGGTTGATTAATTCATATTTTCATGAGTTGAAAGATTAGTAAAATGAATTTGTTTGTTATTAATCTAATGCTTCCGACGTAAGATATTATGAGGGTGATTATCCAAATTGGTGTACAATCGCCTTCTTATAGTAGATAAGATCTTGAGCTACGGTTGCAGAACATGGAGCGGGTATAGTGTACTCGTTAGAGAAGAGGCATGAGCGTGACCATTCGAGCAGTTAAGAATCACTTCTGTCGATGACTGACTTGAAGCTGCGAATGGTATGTCTGGTTCTTTGAGCTTAAAGTTGCACGACCAATTTACCTTGAGAGGGTTTATCGTTTGATAACCTATGACTTCGATTCTAGCCATTCAAAATCGAGGGTGTTGAATATAGCATGTTCATTGTAAGAATTGATTGCACCAATGAGAATATTCTATCTCGGTGAATAGGAAAGCCTATGAGGTCATGAAATCAATCCATGAAGCCGGATGGCATGCAGAGTGAATATAGAAAAGAGTTCATTAAGGTTTTCACATCAGATTGAATAAATGGTTAAATTTATATATAGAATTTAGGTTTGACGAGTTCACCTTAATCCTAATATCGGGGCTCAAAAGAAGAATTATCAATAGTAGCTACACGAAGGTTATTTTATGATTGATGGTTAACATATATACTAGGTGTTATTGATGGTTGAAGCAACTAGATATTTGAATGATCGTATTCTAGTTGTCTAATCAGAAAGTTTATCCATTCGAAGAAGTTTCCGATGATGTCAAAATAGATGATCACGATTATCATTACGTATCATATTGAACCTAATGGATCCACAATAAGGGTTGATCTGAAGTCAAATTGACTAATCCAATTTAATTTATTTGATAAGATTCAATTATGGTTCAAGAATTTGCTAGCACATGATTGAGGACTAACGTCTTCCTTTACCTATCATTAAAAAGTTATCATGTAGCAGAATTTGTTTGTGCTAATTATACCTTTATGGGTCTGATGAAGTTTGTCCAGGGTAGAAAAGGATTATCTTAATTTATGAGTATATTTGAGACAACACATGCTATTTTATTCACCTATAATTTTGTCTTTTGATTTAGTCAAAGTGACTTTGACACTTAGAATTCCCTGTGTATGCACCGTAGAGAGCAGATAGGAAGCTTTCCCCTTACTAAAAAATTAATAAAGGGGTGATTGCGTAGGGCTGTCGGCCATGGATAGGATGTGATTCCAATAAGTATGGGATACGGTTGCTTCCTGAGATTCATATTAAGGTGGCACCTAGATAGACTTTACCATTATGCATCAACAAATGGAATAAGGGGCTTAATCCTGGAATTGAATTAGTATTCATATCAGTCAGATTTAATTGATTGAGCGAAAGTGATTGGTCGGATGATGTGACACTAATGGCAGAAGATGTCTATATCAATCTTCTGGGTCTAATTTTCATAGATTCTCTCTTACACACCAAGGCTTCCTCTCCTCTCTATGCCAATTTGTCCCTCTCCTCTCTTATGCTCAAAGAAATTTAGGCTCAGTTTTGGTGCGATTCAGGGCAAGAGAAAGATGGACAGATAAAAGAATGCAGCATTGCTTGTAGATATGATGCAGATCTCGAAAGAGTTTTTGAAGATTCTAAAATTAGATTAGATTGTGATTTTGAGAAGATAGTAAAGGTGAAATCGCTAAATCCAGCATAGTGATACATAGAGGTCAGTGTGCATGGCTAGATCTAAGTGACCTAGGCAATAGCAGGATCATCAAAGGATAATTTGACTTAACAACATCAAGGGTATAATTAAGAATAGATTTAATTATTTTTATTTATTTATTAATTAGAAAATAAATTAAATATTCTAATCTAATTAATTGTATAAGAAAAATTTAATATCTCTATCATCCATATTAGATCTGAAACAACTGAACGAGAAATCAGGATTTTCCCTTAACTGTATCAGAGCCAAGGTTCTAAAATTATTAATTATTAAATTATTTGATCTATTAATAGGGATTTATGTACATGAGATGTGATAGATCTAAATCAAAAAATTAAATTAATAATTTAAGATCCTAAGTTACAGAGCTGGATGTGAAAATAGACTATTCTATTACAAGTTTGATTTTTTTTTGTATGTTTTTAGTTTTTATAGTGATATCGAGGACTTATAATTTAATTGATTAAGTTATATTGTAGATTATTTATATTATTGTTTTGATTTATTATTATTTAATAAATATAAAAAATAAAAAAAAATATATTTATTTTTGATTATGGATATGATGAATGCTGTGAAGACTAGTTGTTAGAAGTACTTCTACTATATCTAGATTATTTTTTTGATTGGCGATCAATTTAATTTTTTTAGTAATTTTGAGAATAATTTAGATATGGAAAAAAACATGACGATATGTACATGAGATGCTATGCAAAATAGTTTAGTAGAATAATTTGTGTTATATTGATATACGATGGTAATTAACTAGTTTTGTGTTTTGTAGTTACTGAGTAAGGCTTTCTTGGCGTCTGGTCATAACAAGTAGAGTTTATTTAAAAGCCCTCTCTTCTATTTGGTGGAGAATGTCTCATTATGATGGTGTAGATGGTGCTGCGATTTGTCCTTAATCGAAATAAGAACTTATTTTGCAAAATACCTAGATCCTGAAACCAGGATTATATAAATCTTGTTTATGATCATAAATTAATTAGTAATTAAGATTATAATATATTTAGATAAATTGAAAATTTTATATCTAAAAGAAATTTATATTGTATCGGACTTTGGATATGAAGAAATCCATGATTTTGGACCAGTTTCGTTAGATCTGATCGGATCAATGAGTACATTTAATTTTTTTTTTGATCTAATAGATCTGAGATATTAAAGATCTAATTTTGATTATTATTAATAATTAAAATTTAAAATATAGATAATTAATCATATTTATTTACTTGAATGTAGTAATCCTGCATACTGTTTTATTTGTAGAGCACAGGTTTGGATTAGCAGTAATGCCTGGCACTCTACCGCATCAAGTGGTCTGGGTCCTCTTTTCTCTATACTCTTCAAAAAATTAGATCTGAATGCTGATGGATTTCAAAATACTTTCGAAAGACAGCAATTATTTTGCAGCAAGAGCTTTTAGCTTCTGCGCTTTCTCGTCTAGATTACACTAATTGGATCCCAAATCTTTGGGCATGGAGAGGAGAGGGAGAGAGAGGACTTGCATGGAGGAGGAGAGAGATGCAGCTTGGGGCGTAGTAATTGGTTTCATATGTTTGATTGGGCTAGTTTTATGTGACTATGCATGATCAACTCATCTTACTTTCCAACCAATCACAACTTTGTGAATCAGATCTAAATTTGATTGTGAAAATCGAGTCCCTAGATGACCTCAGATAGTCAATAGGTGGTCTTAGAGGAGTCTTAATCAAATCATAAGAAGATGGAGTCCTATCTAATAGGACTGGCTACTCAATGGACGATGCACGCCTGGCGTGCGCCGTCCTCCTTGCTTAGTAGTCTGCAGGAGAAGGAAAGCCCCACCAGTCCCAATAGAGATGTTTGAACCGTGGATAAAGTAAATATAATGGTCAAACATTGACATTCAAAGGTCAAGCTTGACAAACAAAAAGGTCAAAGACGAGAAATGTGGTGACAAAAAGGGCATATGAATCTTACAAATAGACACACCCTTTTTTGACCTGGACGAGATCCAGTCAGGAACCAAGTAAGGTTCTGATCGGAGCATAAACCTCCTTTGGACCAGTCAGACAACTATTATGATGTAAAAGAAAAGACGTTAGGTTCAATTAGTGCTAGCACGATTTCTTGAACCTATTTGAATCACATTAGCAATTAATGAACTAGATCAGTTCAATTGATCTCACAGATTAACTCTTGTTTATGTATCCAGTTAGGTATTAGTTTTGTATGGTAATGGGATATTCGAGTACCTATCATCGACATCATCGAAACTCCTTGGATGGATAGAGACTCTTTGATTCGACTAGCTTAGATTATGATCGTATCTAAATCATTCTAATGCTCCACAATCAATCAGTGAATTTCACAGATATACAGGGGCTACCCATTCAGAGCTGATGTGGAAAACTCTTGGTTGAGCTACCTGTGTGATTTAATTGTGCTTCTACTAGACGAGCCGATAAATTAGGGTTAGCTGACTCATCAACATGTTCTGTCATGTATGATGTAATATTTTGGATCAAGTTTGATGTGAAACCAAATAGAAATCTTTCTATATTTTTACTCGCCATGGCCTAGACTTATGAACATTGATGTCTCATGATCTATAGAGGCTGCGTGCTCTAACCACGAGAATAGAAGATTCCATCGTGTTGCATCAATCCTACAATGACATGCTATTAGCCAACATACACTCAGGGTTTAAATCTAGAGACCTGGTTATGGGTGTCAATTATAAACACATGTCAAGGGAACGTGCCGATGCACCTCAGGTCAAAGAATTACAGGACACACAACCTGTAGCATCGAAGTTTAAAGTCATTTGACAAGAGGTAGACTTTCTATGACACTCAGCAGTCGGTAAGCTCAGGTACTTCGTTCATCTAACGGTACTATCTCTCGCTCCAATGTCTCACCTAGAATCAAGACTCATCTACTAAAGAGGAAGTGATTGTACACACAACTTACGAATCCAATTCTCATCCTGTGTAATGACTTATGGTTGGAGAGCATTTATGATTAAATATATTTTCATATCTTAAATTTCAAACCTTGAAATGATGATATACATCCAACTCAAAGATGATATAGATGCTTAAATATAATATGTTGATAGAAAATAACCCTTTTTATTCATTATAATCAAAAATTATTATTTGCCCTTAGAAGTATATAAAAGTGTCAGTTCATATTTTGGATTCTAGGACATTATCTAACCCCATTCTTAGTGTCCTAAGCAATTGGCTACAAGTGGGCTAGTTCCAATTCTCAAGTGGCTATCGATCTTTTTGCCCAACAACTTATAAGGTCTGCATATTATCTGCAGAATTGACTTCTGACCCGATGTAACTTTCGAGGTAATCACGATGAGTGGTAGCGACGCTCAATTGTTACAATTTTTATGAAACTTGACTTAGAAGGGCTATGGCGCCTCATTGTTGTTGCAGTGCTAAAGAATGGCATCTGATGCATTACTCAAGTTTCTGCAGCAACTTCTCTATACCAAGTGCTTCTTCAGCCTCTGATCAAAAATATTTGCTTCTATGTAGAATCTACTATCAGTGTTGGCTTGGTTGGAATCTTTACTGACAGCACATCATTGACAAAACGATCCCAGATGTCGACTTTCATCAATCTACATCGACACAAATCAGAATCTGTGTTATCTTGAATTGGATTTCTCCGTACAAGAACCAACTCATATTCTTAATTCTTTTAATTACTTAAGGAATACATTTCAAAAGTCAAGTGCTCTTCACCTGGATTTGACTATATTGCTTAGTGACACTCATAAGCATGGGCTATATAAAGTGGTGTACATAGCATGCATACATGAGGCTCACATTGCAGAAGCATAGGGATCTTGCTAATATTCATTTCTAGTTGTGCTAGGGACATCTTCTTGGAAAGATGAAATACATGGTATGAAGAAATAATTCCTCTTAGATGTTTTTCTATACTAAACCTCTTTAGTAACTTTCTCTAAAGTAATTCTGTGAAAGTCCTAGCATCTATGTCGTCATCCTATAGACTTAATTTCTTAGAATAAAGGATGGCTTCACTAAATTTTCATGAGATATTCCTTGGAAACCATATTTGACTGGTCGTCAAAGAAAATATCAATTCAATAGAGGATTATCCACGACCAATACAGTAGGAACACTAAAGGCTCCATGATCTTTTTGAGCACTGGTTCCTTTCATTTTTGATGAAATCAAAAATTTTTATACATCATTGAAATGAGTTATTTAGCTCTTGAGATGTTGCTTAAGTCCATTATACTGGACATTTGGCAGCTTGCAACCATAAGTGATCAGTATCACCGGATGTGAAATACAGGCTGTACCATATTAGATACATTCTCAAAATATCAATTTAAGAAACCAATTTTCACATCCATTTGCATATTTCATAATCGAAAATAGCTGACAAAGCAAGAATGTGGCGGATGGTTTAGATAGCAACTGTGGAAAAGTATTCCCGTGATAGTCAATGCCTTGCATTAGACGTATAACTTATTTGCCATAGGTCTGTAGCTTAATGTTCTCCCATTTCATCTAACAATCTTTTCTTGAAATCCATTTACATCCAATAATCTATACCTTCTGTGGATACTACCAGGTTAGACTTGGGAATTGAGTGTCAAATCAAATTTACTGGTAATGCATTGTTCTCACATTTTAGGAAGTCGATATACTGATTATCCTAAGTAGTTTGGACAATCAACATGGGCACAACCTATGAAGGAAAATTTTCTTACTTCTCTAAAATAATACCTAAGTATCTACAGAGGATAAAATCTTTTCCGATACGAGGTGAAGAGTGTTCTTTTGGACTTCAAACTGATTTGGTTCTATTGGTCCTTAGCTCGTAATGACTGGTGAGACTTTCTCATCAAGCTTAATCTGCTTATCCAATTGCTATCTTGAAATAAAATTTTTCAGAAAGATGTATGTCGAATCTTCATATCACGATTTGGTAATCTAGATGATAGAAATAGTATCTAATGACTCTTAGGATATCTAAGAATCAAGCCTGTAAGACTAAACTCAAATTGTCGTTGTTGTCTTTTCGAAATGAGCAACAATGGCGGAAATTCTGAGATGAATAGACTTGTGTTCTACATGCATATTCTCATACGGTGTGCAGGTAGGAAGGTTTTAGAGAGGATACACACTATCAGTAGACAAATTGAAATTTAATAATGAGTTGTCCCAAAAGAAATTAGGGAGGTCTGTGAAGGCTCATTAATGGATCGAAAGCATATCCAATAAGAGTTCATTATCCATCTGAAACCCCGTGGTGAGTGTTGGCTGGCATCCATGAGACACTATGCCTTTCCTTGAATGTTTATGAATTCAGAACTAAGGTATTCACCTCCTCGATCTGATCGAAGAACCTTAATGGGTTTTTCAGTTTGTTTTTCTACTTCATGTCTGAATTCTTTGAACTTTTCAAAAGCTTCAGACTTGTGTCTCATAAGATACACATACCCATACCTAGATAGATCATCGGTAAAGGTAATGAAGTAGACAAAATTGCCTCTAGCCGGCACATCAAATGGGCCGCACACATCAGTATGTACTAGGGCAAGGAGATCTGTGGCCCTTCTCCCCATGTCCTACAAAAGGGAGTTTAGTCATTTTGCCTTGAAGACAAGATTCACAAGTTGGATATGACTCGAAAGTCAATGGACTCAATAGCCCATTTTTCTCCAATTTGTTGATCCTATCTTCTGCTATATGACCTAATCTCAGGTGCCATAGATATCTATCGTTTGGACTATCCCTAGGTCGTTTGGCATTCACGTTTTGCTCGATAGTTAAAAATAGGTACATCAATATGTAGCTGATAAAGACCATTAATAAGGAAACCATTTGCAATTTTATTTCTTTCATAAAGAATGTTACAATGGTCCTTAAAGAAGGTAATCACATAGCCTTCTTGTGCTAAGCATGAAATAGAAATCAAATTCCTGCTAGCTGCAGGCACATAATAACAGTCTTTCAAAACTAAGTCTAAACCAGATGGTAATCGAAGAGGGTATGTTCCCACGGCTACTGCAGCAACTCTTGCTCCATTACCGATGCGTAGGATCATGTCTCCATCCCTCAGCCTCCTGCTATCCTCAAGACCCTGCATGGAAGTGCACAGATGAGCACTAGAACCAGAGTCAAGCACCCAACTGGATGCAGAAGAAATCGTAAGGTTAGACTCAATAACGAGCATACCTCCAGAAGGACCTTCCTTCTTGTTCTTCAGGGTGGCCAGGTAAGTAGGGCAGTTCCGCTTCCAATGGCCGTCGCTGTTGCAATGGAAACACTTTTCTTTGACATCGGCCTTCTTCTTCGGCTCTGCCTTCTTCTTCTTTGCTCCTTCCACCTTTTGCTTTTTCACAGACTTCTTTTTCTTTTCATAAGACTTTCTTTTGGAAGAAGTCCATTCCATAGCAAGAACTGAGCCTTTAGAACCTTTCATAGAAAGCTCAGCGGTAACCAGCATATTCATTAATTCGGCCAAAGAATTTTGAAGTTTATGCATGTGGTAATTCATGATGAATTGCCCATATGCATCAGTCAAGGATTGCAGAATAATATCGTTCTGCAGGATCCAAGTCTAACTTCACACCGAGCTTCTCAAGCTCTTCCATGTCCTTGATCATTCATCAGACAGTGATCTTGGACTGACTGCCCATCATGCATCTTAGCCTTAAAAAGTCATTTCGTGACTTGATATTTGGCTGCGCGACTCTGTTCACCAAACATCTCCTTATAGGTGAGCCAACATTTGGCGAGCAGTCCCGATATCTTCATGTTGGTGCTGGAGCTCATCAGACATCGAGCCCAACATGTAATATCTGGCCTTATTATCTTCGTCTATCCATTTTTCAGAGATGCTCTCTGTTCAACAGATGGACGGAGCTGGTAAGGTGGGAGGGTCCTGGTCCAATACATGGGTTAACTTCTCAGAAACCCAAAATGATTTTGTAGTTCCTGAGCCAATCTTTATAATTGGGTTCGGTCAGTCTATGTGTGTCCAGGATACGTGCTAATGGGTTGGACGCAGACATTTTTTTTTTCCTATAGAGAGTCAAAGATTCTAGTTAGATACTGTAATTATGACTTGACCAATTTATTTAGGATTTTATTTTTAAACAAATTAGCTCCCACTATTTTCTCGGATCCCTACACTCCCTCTGTAGAGATGCAAAAATCTCCATGATTAATGATTTCTAGTGGGTGGTGCGGTCTCACCAACTGACTCATCACCTCACCTAACAGTTATTGGTGATGGGTTAGCCAATGAGTGAACAACTCTTGTTCAATGATTCTCTAATCATGGTGCACCCAAACTTGGTCTCTAATTCATGAATCTCACCGTATCCCGAAATATTGATCCACTCCTTAGTTAAGTCAGACCCACCATTTGCATACAGACTGGATTTCCTAATTGAGTCTCTCACCGTATCCGAAATATTGAGCCCAACTCATCCTCCAGCCCATAGCATCCAATGCCTAATAGACATGGTTGCATCTTTTCGGTGCAACTGAGCCACTGTATCCAGCCGAGAACAATCAACCCCTAGGAAGGGCCCGCACATCTACAATGGTGGAAGACCTCAGACTTAATCTTTTCTTAGGGAAGAATTGATTCAGGTCTCATTAAACTAGACTTGTCATAGTCATAACAATTATGACTAACCTAGTGGCATGGGTTAGCTCGGATTATTGACCACCTCAGATCAGAACTGTGTCAACAGATATGGCCAGGTAAGTGAGACCGGTGGAAGGAATATGCCATTAACTCGTACAAGAATGCATTCAGGTCGAGTAGCTTCCAATTAAAAACCAGTCGGTCGTATGTGCCAAACTTACCTTAGACACCAAATTGTTGAGCCAGAACCAATTGGGTTAGCCTACAATCCAGACTCTAACCTCTGAGCCTAATTAGGTCTTGCTTGATCGTGACTCGATCTTGACCCAGACTTAATCCTATTAGGCTGGTCAATTTAAGCATTGTTGATCCCATCTAACCAACTCTTGATTCGGTTTGATCAACCGCTTAGACCTAATTGAGCTACCCAAGCCCGAACCCAGTATTATGAATATGTCTTAGATCTAAAATTCTCAATTTTAGATCTAATTAATATTTCATAATCTTAATTTCTTAATTAAGTAGGGTTCATAAACAAAATATGCACAATAAATCCTAGGGTTTCAGGATCTAGGGATTTTGCAGAAAGTAAGTTTTGGGATTTTCTGATTAAGGACGAACACGCAGCACCCCTACACATCATAAGAACACCCCATCGAATGGGAAGGAGAGGGCCTTTAAACCCTTCTTCATTCTTATGACCGGACGGCCAAGAGGAATGCCTTAATCAGGAACATGCAATACTACAAAATAGTTTTAGATCTATATCATATATCTCATATATACAAATTAGATCTAATCATGGCATATTTTGCATACATCTCATGTATCGAATCATGCATATTTTTCAGATCTAAATTATCTCATAATAATCTAAAAAATTAGATTTAAATTGATCTTATCAAAATAAATTCTAATCTAGATAATTATGTAGAACTATTCTACAACTAGTCTAGACATGCATCAATCATATCTCATATGATATTTAAAATTAAATAAATTTTTATTTGCTATTTTTTAGATATTATTATAATATTATAATATCAAAAAATAGTAAATAAATAGATCTAAAAATTATAATTAATTAAATTAAAATTATGACATGCAAGACTATTCTATAGAACTATTCTATTCCTAGAACTAGTCATGCATATCTTCTAATCTTAGATCCAAATCATTTAATTTTAATTTTTTCTAATTTTAGATCTGATCACATCTCATGTGACATCTAAAATTATCTTAATTTTTTAATTAAAATAAATTTAAAATTAGATCTAATAAATTTTAGAACCTTGGCTCTGATACCAGTTGAAAGAAAAAATCTTAAAACTTGATTTTTCGGATCCAGGTTCGTTCAGATCTGATTAGATCAAGAGATATATTTCAAAAATTTTTTCTTAAGATCCTAATCAAGATCTGAGATATTTTAGATTTGATTCTTATTAATCTGATAAAATAAAATAAAATAAAAATTAAATTAAATCTAATTTAATTTACCTTGATTTTGGGTAATCCTATTACCCCATGATGATCCTTGATGTTTGCTGAAGGTTCTGGATCTAGCCACGCAAGCAGCCTGGCCTCTATCGGTATCCACTTAGGATAGATCTAGAGATCCTCTTCCTTCTCTATCTGTTCTCCTAAAAATTAGATCTAGATCTGATCTTGAAGGATCTTCAAAAACTCTTTTGAAGATCAGCATTGTTGTCCTTTTGCAGCAATGCAGCCTTCTTCCTTTTCTATTCGCCTTTCTCTTGCTTGGATCGCACCTAACTCGTGCCCAAAGTCCCTTTTGGGCATGGAGAGGAGAGAGAGGACATAAGGTTTGGCATGGAGAGGGAGGGAGAGGGGCTATATGGCATGGGCTAAAGTAGAAGCTCTTAATTCTAGGTGCAGATAGGGTCTTATTTATAGATCCTGCTGTGCCATCCAACTGCCTCTTCTTCCCAACCAATCACAACCCTTTATGAAATCAGATCTAAATCTGATTGGATGGGAATAGATATCATCTGGATCTAATCAGATTTAGAGTTCCTCATGAACCTCCTTAGGTGGCACCAAGATTGGTCAAATAGGACTCCTTGGCGCCACAGCATTTAAATTCATGAAGCAACCTGGAGTCCCATCTATATGGGACTCCATGCATTATCCTTATGGGGTGCATGCCTCCCTACGCATGCGCCACTTGCCTATCTGCTTTTTAGCAGGGGGACAAGGTCCAAGATTCTCTCCTATGGGTGCATGACACATGGGCAGATATCTAAGTGTCAAATGTCAATATTTGACCAAAGTCCAAAGATAAGAATTTAGCAGGATGACCGAAAAATGGATAGGTATTGTCTCAAATTTATTTCATAAATAAGACAACTCTTTTCTGATCTGGACAAGCTTCCAGTCAGACCAAGTATAGGCCTCTGATTGAGCACAAACTCCTTTGGCTCAGTTGAGACAACTTATTTAATGATAGTTTAAAAGAAGAACGTTAGGTTCAATCGAGTGCTAGCACGATTTTCTTGAACCTAATTGAATCTTCATTCAAGATCAATTGAACTAGGATTAGTTCAATTGATGATCACCAGATTCCAAACCCTTATTTGTGTGATCCAGTTAGGTTCAGTTTCTGTATGGTAATGGGATATGTCATGATCTCTATCATCGACATCATCGAAACTCCTTTCGATGGATCAGAACTCTTCTGATTCGAACAGCTAGAATGATCGATCATCTAAATCATTCTAATTGCTCCCAAAATCCACCAGTGACACCTAGCAGTATATGGTGGCAACCCATCAGAGCTGAATGCGAACCTCTTGGTGCAGCTACCTGTGTGATTAAGTTCTTCTATCTTGAGCCCCGATCAGATTAGGGTTAAGGTGAACTCGTCAAACCCTAGTTCTGTCATATGATGTAATCATTCGATTCAAGTCCAATGTGAAAATCTAAATAGAAACTCTTTCTATTATTTCACTCTGCCATGGCCATGGGCTTCTGGACTTGATTCTCATGATCATCATAGGGCTGCTCCTCTACCACCGAGGTAGATAGATTCCATCTTGATGCAATCCAGTTCCTACAATGAACATGCTATAGCCAACATACACCTCAGGATTTTCCGAATGGCTAGGAGACCGAGTTAATGGTGTAGTCAAACTATAACACCCTCAAGGTGAACTGTTCGATGCACCTCAGGTCAAAGAACCAGACACACCTACTGCAGCATCGAGTCAGTCATTGACGAGAAGGTAGACTTCCTAATGACTACTCGAGGTGGTCACGCTCAGTGCCCTCATTCTCTAACGAGTATCTGTACTCTCGCTCCTAGTGTCTCCACACCATAGACTCAAGACTTATTCATCAAAGAGAAGCGATTGTACACCAACTTTTTGGATCAATCACTATCCTCATGATGATCCTACAGTCGAGAGCATTTTATGAGTTAATAATAAAAATTCATGTCTTAAATTTTTAACTCTTGAAAATATGAACTATCATTACCATTAACTCAAGGAATGTATTACAGACACTTTCAAATATACACTATGATAGAAAATAATCCATTTTATTATTTATAGTTAAAATTATAATTTTGCCCTTAGAAGTGTATTACAAGGGTCAGCCAATCTAGCTTCTAAGGCATACCTATCTAACAATGAAACCAAGTGGCTGTTTCATATAGATATTTTCCTCAAGATATCTATTTAAGAATATCATTTTCACATCCATCTATCAAATTTCATAATCAAAATTGGCTACAACAACAAGCAATGTGTGGATGGATTTGAGCATGGCTACTGGTGAAAAAGTATCCTGATAGTCCATGCCTTCGTGCTGACTATATTCTTTTGCTATGAGCCTTGCTTTGAATGTCTCTACATTTCCATCAGTACCTATCTTTCTCTTGAAGATCCATTTACACCCAATAGATACTATACCTTCAGGTAGATCTACCAAGGTCCAGATTTGGTTTGAGTGTATTGAGTCAATCTTTGACTTCATTGCCTCTAACCATTTCTCAGAGTCGATATCTGATATCGCCTCATCATAGGTTTTGGGATCATCACCATGACCCTTTTCTCTATGAGGAATATTTTCTCTACGTCCTCTAAAATAGTTCCTAAGTACCTTTTAGAAGGATGGAAAATTCTTTCTAATCTACGAGGTGGACGAGGTAGTAATTGGACTGGCTCAATCTTATTGGGTTCCATAGGTTCCTTGGCTCGTGGCTCTTGGGAGATTTTCTCCTCGAGCCTAATCTATCTTCCGATGCTATTATCTTGAATAAGCTATTTTTCAAAAAAGATGGCGTATCGACTCACAATCACATTATGATCTTCTGGAAGATAGAAAAATATCCTAATGACTCTTTAGGATATCCAATAAATCGAGTTCTAAAGGATCTAGTCTCTAATTTGTCCACCTGTTATCTCTTGACATGGGTCAGACAACCTCAAATTCTAAGATGACTCAGACTTGATTTCTTGCCATGCCATATCTCATACGGTGTGGTAGGAATAATTTTAGATGGAACCTTATTCAATAGATACATAGCGGTCAATAGACTATGTTCCCAAAGAAACTCAGGAAGGTTCGTGAAGCTCATCATAGATCGAACCATATCTAATAGGATCCGATTTTTTTATTCTAAAACTTCGTTGAGTTGAGGCATTCCAGGTGGAGTCCACTGTGAGACTATGCCATTATTCTTAAGATAGTCTAAAAATTTTTGACTAAGGTATTCGTCTCTTTGATCTGATCGAAGAATCTTAATAAGTTTTTTTGTTTATTTTCTACTTCGAATCTAAATTTCTTGAACTTTTTAAAAGCTTCAGACTTATATCGCATCAAATACACATACTCATACTGAGATAAATCATCAGTAAAGGTGATGAAGTAGATATAGTTACCCCTGATTGGCACATCAAATAGACCGCATACTTCAGTATGTACTAGGACAAGCAGGTCTATGGCCCTTTCCCCATGTCCCATAAAGGGAAGCTTGGTCATTTTGCCATGAAGGCACAATTTATAAATCAGATATGACTCAAAAGTCAATGGACTCAATAGCCCAGATTTCTCCAATTTGTTAAACCTATCTTCAGCTATATGACCTAGCCTAAGGTGCCAAAGATACCTATTGTTTAGATTATCCCTAGGTCACTTTGATCCTATGGCATTCATATTTTGCTCAATTTTAAAAGTAGAAACATCAATATGTAACCAATAGAGACTATTTATAAAGAAACCACTTGCAATTTTATTTCTTTTATAAAAAATATTATAATGGTCCTTAAGAGAACTAATTACATAGCCTTCTTGTGCTAAACATGAAATAGAAATCAAATTCTTGCTTACTACAGACACATAAAAATAGTCCCTAAGTACTATGTCTAATCCTGATGGTAATTGTAGAGGGTAGGTTCTCACGATCACAGTAGCAACTCTTGCTCCATTTTCAAGGTGTAGGATCATTTCACCATCCCTCAGCCTCCTGCTATCCTCAAAATCTTGTATTGAAGTGCGCAAATGAGCACTAGAATCAGAGTCAAGCATCCAACTGGATGCAGAAGAAACCATAAGATTAGATTCAATAACGAGAATAAGATTAGATTCAATAACGAGAATACCTCTAGAAGGACTTGTTTCCTTCTTGTTCTTCAGGTTGGCTAGGTAAAGAGGGTAGTTTCGCTTCCAATGGCCGTCAGTGTTGCAATGAAAATATTTTTCTTTGTCAGTGGGCTTCTTCTTCGGCTCTGCCTTCTTCTTCTTCTCACCATTCACCTTCTGCTTCTTCACGAACTTCTTCTTCTTCTCAAAAGACTTTCTCTTAAAAGAAGTCTTCTCCACAGCACATACTGAGCTTTTAAAACTTTTCATAGAAAGTTCAGTAACCAGCATAATCATGAGCTCAGTCAAGATATTCTGAAGTTTATGCATAGATAGTTCATGATGAACTGCCCATATGCATCAGTCAAGAATTGCAGAATTATGTCAGTCTGCAGATCCTGATCTAACTTGATATCAAGCTTCTCAAGCTTTTCTAAGTTCTTGATCATCATAAGATAATGATCTTAGACTGACAGCCCATCATGCATTTGAGCCTTAAAAAATCTTTTAGTGACTTGATATTTGGCTGCATGACTCTATTCACCAAATAACTCTTGCAGGTGAGCTAACATTTGGTGGCTAGTCTTAATATCTTCATGTTGGTGCTAGAGCTCATCAGACATCGAGCCGAACATGTAATACTTGGCTTTGGTATCTTCATCCATCCACTTCTTAAGAGACGCTCTCTGATCAACGGATGGATGGACTAGTAAGGTAGGAGGATCCTGTTCCAACACATGAGTCAACTTCTCGAAACTTAAAATAATTTTGAAATTTTAGAGTCAATCCTTGTAGTTGGGTCCAGTCTATCGGTGTCCAGGATATGGGCTAGTGGATTGGATGTAGACATTTTTCTATAGAGAGTCAAAGTTTCTAGTTAGATTTTATAATTAAAGTTAAATAATTTATTTAAAAGTTTTATTTTTAAAAAAATAATCTCCTACTATTTATTCGGATCCCTACACTCTCTTGATAGAGATGCGAAAATCTCCATGATTATAGATTTCTAATGGATGGTGCGATCCCACCAAATGACTCACCACCTCACCTAATAGTTATTGGTGATGGGTCAACCGATGAGTGGACAACTCTTGTCCAATAATTCTCTAATCATGGTGCACCCAAACTTGATCTTTAATTCATGAATCTCACCATGTTCAAAATATTGCTCCTCTCCTTAGTTAAGTCAGACCTACCATTTGCATAGATTGGATTTCTGATTGGGTCCCTCATCGTATCCGAAATATTAAGCCCAACCCATCCTCCAACCCGTAGCATCCAATGCCTAATAGACATGGTTGCATCTTTCTGGTGCAACCAAACCACTGTATTCAGTCGAGAACAATCAACCCCAAGAAGAGCCCGCACATCTACAATGGTGGAAGACCTTAGACTTAATATTTTCTTAGAAAGATTTAATTTAGAACTCTTTAAACTTGACTTGACTTAGTCATAACAATTATTACTAATCTAATGGCATGGGTTGGCTCAAATTATTAGCCATCTCAAATCAGAACTAGATCGACATAAATGGCTAGGTAAGTAAGATCGATGGAAGGGATATGCCATTAACTCGACAAGAATGCATTCAGATCGAGTAGCTTCTAATTAAAAATCAGTCAATCATATCTGCCAAACTTACCTTAGACACCAAATTATCAAATTAGAATCAATTGGGTTAGCCTACAATCCAGGCTCAAACTACGGAGCTAAATTAGATCTTGATTTGATTGAGTCACATCTCAATGTGATTCGATCTTGATCCAGACTTAATCCTATTAGGCTGGTCAAATCTAAACTTTCTTTGATCCCACCTAACCAACTTTTGATTCAGTTTGATCAACCGCTAGATATAATTAAGCTACCCAAGCCCGAACCCAATTTTATGAATATATCTTAGATCTAAAAGTTCATAATTTAGATCTAATTAATTTTATAATCTTAATTTTTAATTAAGTTTTGGATTCATGAACAAAATATGTAATAGAAATCCTAGGATTTCAAGATTTAGGATTTTGCAAAAAAATAAGTTCTGATTTTTGATTATGGATAAATACACAGTACCCTACATGCCATAAGAACATCCCATCGAATGGAAGGAGAGGGTCTTTAAACACTACTTTATTCTTATGACTGGACGAACATGGAAAACTTCTTAATCAAAAATATAATTTTTTACTACAAAACTAGTTAGATCATATATCACATATAAAAAGATCCAACTAATACATATCTTGCATATATCTCATGTATCATCAATATGCATACTTTCATATCTGAAACTATTAGATATGTGTGCCCTAAAAATCAGAATTGGCTGACACTTGTAATACACTTCTAAGGGCAAAATTATAATTTTGACTATAAATAATAAAATGGGTTATTTTCTATCATAAATGTGTATTTAGTGTCTGTGATACATCCCTTGAGTTAATGGTAATGATAATTCATATTTTCATGAGTTGAAAAATTTAAGACATGAATTTTTTGTTATTAACTCATAAAATGCTTCCGACCGTAGGATCATTATGAGGGTGATTGATCCAAAAGATTGGTGTACAATCGCTTCTTTATAGTAGATAAGTCTTGAGTCTACGGTGCAGAGACATCGGAGCGAGAGTATAGGTACTCGTTAGAGAATGAGGGCACTGAGCGTGACCACTTCGAGCAGTCATAAGGAAGTCTACCTTCTCGTCGATGACTGACTTGAAGCTGCAGTGGTATGTCTGGTTCTTTGACCTAAAGTGCATCGACAATTTACCTTGAGGGTGTTATCGTTTGACTACACCATGACTCGATCTCCTAGCCATTCAAAATCCTGAGGTGTATGTTGGCTATAGCATGTTCATTGTAGGAATTGGATTGCACCAAGAGAGAATCTATCTATCTCGGTGGATGAGGAACAGCACTATGAGGATCATGAGAATCAAGTCCATAAGCCAATGGCCATGGCAGAGTGAAATAATAGAAAGAGTTTCTATTAAGGTTTTCACATCAGACTTGAATCAAATGGTTAAATTATATGATAGAAATTAGGGTTTGACGAGTTCACCTTAATCCTAATCTTATCGGGGCTCAAGATAGAAGAACTTAATCACATAGGTAGCTACACCGAGAGGTTCATTTTTGATTTTGATGGGTTACCACCATATACTACTAGGTGTTATTGATGGATTTTGGAAGCAACTAGAATGATTTAGATGATCGATCATTCTAGTTGTCTAAATCAGAAGAGTTATGATCCATCGAAAGAAGTTTCGATGATGTCAATAATAGAGATCACGACATATCCCATTACCGTACATAATTGAACCTAACTGGATCACACAAATAAGGGTTTGGATCTGGATATCATCAATTGGACTAATCCAATTTAATTTATTTGAATAAGATTCAATTAGGTTCAAGGAAATCGTGCTAGCACATGATTGAGCCTAACGTTCTCCTTCTACTATCATTAAAAGTTATCTCGACTGAGCCAAATATGTTTGTGCTAACTTAGGTACCTTTATGGGTCTGACTGAAGCTTGTCCAGGTTAGAAAAGGATTATCTTAATTTATGAGATAAATTTGAGACAACACATGCTATTTTTCATCACCTACTAATTCTTGTCTTTGACTTTAGTCAAACGTTGACCTTTGACACTTAGACATCTGCCCATGTGTCATGCACCCATAGGAGAGCAGATAGGAGCTTGTCCCCTTACTAAAAATTAGATAAAAGGGGGTGCATGCCTAGGGAGGTGTGCGCCCATGGATAGGGATGCCTGGAGTCCCATAAGGATGGGACTCCAGGTTGCTTCCTGGATTCTACTTAGGTGGCACCTAGGAATAGACTTTGACCAATCTTACGTGCCATCTAACAATGAATTAAGGGAGCTCTCATCTGATTGAATTAGGTGATGTCATCCCATCAGTCAGATTTAGATTTGATTGCACGAAGCAACGTGATTGGTCGGGATGATGTGACACTACATGGTGCAGCAGGGTCTATATAAATCCTGTCTGCTCCTAACTTTCATAGAATTCTCTCTTAGCCCACACCCCAAGGCTTCCCCTCTCCCTCCTCTATGCCAATTTCTAGTCCTCTCCCTCCTCTCCATGCTCAAGAAATTTTAGGCTCCAGTTTGGTGCGATCCAGGCAAGAGAAAGATGACGATAAAAAAAGAAGGCAGCATTGCTGTAGAGATGACTGCAGATCTTCGAAAGAAGTTTTGAAGATTCTCCAAATTAGATCTAGATTTGATATTTGGAGAGATAATATAAAAGGTGAAAATCTCTAAATCCAGCCTGAGTGGATACCGATAGAGGTCAGGTGCTTGCATGGCTAGATCTAGAACCTCAGGCAAATAGCAGGATCATCAAAGGATAATTTGATTAACCAACATCAAGGTATAAATTAAATTAGATTTAATTTATTTTTATTTTTATTTATTAGATCTAGAAAATTAAATTTAAAATATTCTAAATCTAATCTAGATTTATAAGAAAAATTTTTGAAATATCTCTCTCGATCCAATTAGATCTGAACGAACCTGAACCGAGAAATCAGGATTTTCCCTTCAACTGGTATCAGAGCCAGGTTCTAAAAATTATTTAGATCTAATTTAAATTTATTTTTGATCTATTAAATAGGAGATTTTAGATGTCACATGAGATGTGATTAGATCTAAAATCAAAAAAATTAAAATTAAATAATTAAGATCTAAGTTTTACAAGATGCATGACTAGCTGTAAAATAGAACTATTCTATACATAGTCTTGTATGTTCATAATTTAATTTGATTAAGTTATAATTTTAGATCTATTTATTTATTATTTTTTGATTTTATAATTATTATAATAAAATATAAAAAATAAAAAAAAATTATTTAATTTTTGGATTATATGAGATATGATGAATGCATGCTAAGACTAGTTGTAGAATACTTCTACATAATTATCTAGATTAGAATTTATTTTGATGCGATCAATTTAAATCTAATTTTTTAGATAATTTTGGAATAATTTAGATATGAAAACATGCATGATATGATACATGAGATGTATGCAAAATATGTTTATAGTTAGATCAATTTTTGTATATGAGATATACGATGTAGATCTAACTAGTTTTGTAGTTTTGTATGTTTCTGATTAAGGCATTCTCCTTGGCCGTCTGGTCATAAGAACAAAGTAGAGTTTAAAAGCCCTCTCTTCTCATTTGGTGGGATGCTCTTATGATGTGTAGAGGTGCTGCGCATTCGTCCTTAATCAGAAATCAAGAACTTACTTTCTGCAAAATCCTAGATCCTGAAACCCTAGGATTTAATATACATATTTTGTTTATGAATCCTAAACTTAATTAGTAATTAAGATTATGAAATATTAATTAGATAAAATTAAAATCATATCAAATTTTAAATTGATCGGCTTGATATGAAGAAAAATCCTGATTTTTTCGGACCAGGTTCGTTCAGATCTGATCAGATCAAGAGATATATTTCAAAAATTTTTTTTTCTTTGATCTAAATCAGATCTTGAGATATTTTAGATCTGATTCTTATTATTTTAATAAATAAAATAAAATAAGATAAATTAAATCAAATTTAATTTACCTTGATTTGGGTAATCCTATTACCCTGTTGATGATCCTGTATGCAGCGGAAGGTTCTGGATCTAGCCACGCAAGTGCCTGGCCTCTACCGTATCCACTCAGGCTGGATCTGGAGATCCTCTTCTTCTCTATCACATCTCCAAAAATTAGATCTGGATCTGATCTGGAGGATCTTCAAAACTCCTTTTGAAGATCAGCAGTCGTCCTTTGCAGCAGCGCAGCCTTCTAGCTTTCTGTCGCCTTTCTCTTGATCTGGATCGCACCAACCAAGATCCAAAACTCCTTTTGGACGTGGAGAGGAGAGGGAGAAGGATGGTTTGGCATGGAGGAAGGAGGGGAGAGGCAGCCTTGGGGCATGGGGAATTGTGATTCTCATTATTTTTGAGTTGGGCGCAGGGTCTTATTTATAGACTAATGCTGTGATCCAACTCCTCTTCTTCCCAACCAATCACAACCCTTTGTGAAATCAGATCTAAATCTGATTGGTGGGAATAGAGTCCCCTGGATTCCTCCTTAGAGGGTGCCTAAGACCAGTCAAAGTTGGTTCTTAGGAGAACTCTAATTGGAATCCAAAAAGGAGATGGAGTCCCTTGTCCAACAAGGGACTCCTAGGCGCCTCCAACTTGGGCACACGCCAAGGGTGGCGTGCGCCCTCCTCCTTGCCAGGTTCTGGCAGGGGGACAGGCCCCCACCAGCTCTCCAATAGGTGCATGACATGTGGTCAAAAGTCAAAGTGTCAATGGTCAACATTTGACCAGTCAAAGGTAGACTTTTGACCAAAGTCAAAGAACAAGAAATGGCAGGTGACCAAAAATGGCAGGTAATGTCTTACAAAATAAGACAACCTTTTCTGACTTGGACAACCTCCAGTCAGACCATAGTGAAGGCCTCTGATTGAGCACAAACTCCTTTGGCTCAGTCAGGACAACTTATTTATGATAGTAAAAGAAGAACGTTAGGTTCAATCGAGTGCTAGCACGATTTTCTTGAACCTAATTGAATCTCATTCAGATCAATTGAACTAGATCAGTTCAATTGATGATCACCAGATTCAAACCCTTGTTTGTGTGACCCAGTTAGGTTCAGTTCTGTATGGTAATGGGATATGTCATGATCTCTATCATCGACATCATCGAAACTCCTTTCGATGGATCAGAACTCTTCTGATTCGAACAGCTAGAATGATCGATCATCTAAATCATTCTAATTGCTCCCAAAATCCACCAGTGACACCTAGCAGTATATGGTGGCAACCCATCAGAGCTGAATGCGAACCTCTTGGTGCAGCTACCTGTGTGATTAAGTTCTTCTATCTTGAGCCCCGATCAGATTAGGGTTAAGGTGAACTCGTCAAACCCTAGTTCTGTCATATGATGTAATCATTCGATTCAAGTCCGATGTGAAAATCTAAATAGAAACTCTTTCTATTATTTCACTCTGCCATGGCCATGGGACTTCTGGACTTGATTCTCATGATCATCATAGGGCTGCTCCTCTACCACCGAGGTAGATAGATTCCATCTTGATGCAATCCAGTTCCTACAATGAACATGCTATAGCCAACATACACCTCAGGGTTCCATATGGCTAGGAGACCGAGTAATGGTGTAGTCAAACTATAACACCCTCAAGGTGAACTGCCGATGCACCTCAGGTCAAAGAACCAGACACACTACTGCAGCATCGAGTCAGTCATTGACGAGAAGGTAGACTTCCTAATGACTACTCGAGGTGGTCACGCTCAGTGCCCTCGTTCTCTAACGAGTACCTGTACTCTCGCTCCGGTGTCTCCACACCGTAGACTCAAGACTCATCTACTAAAGAGAAGCGATTGTACACCAACCTTCCGGATCAATCACCATCCTCGTGATGATCCTATGGTCGGGAGCATTTTATGAGTTAATAATGATTATTCATGTCTTAAATTTTCAACTCTTGAAAATATGAATTATCATTACCATTAACTCAAAGGATGTATCACAGACACTAAATACACATATGTGATAGAAAATAACCCATTTTATTGATTATAGTCAAAATTATAATTTTGCCCCTAGAAGTGTATTACAAGTGTCAGCCAATTCTGGCTTCTAGGGCACATATATCTAACAATCTCCCACTTGTCCTAAAGCCAATTGGCTACAAGTCTAAGTCCCATCTTCTCAAGGTGGGCTTCGATCTTCTGCTGGCCCAACGGCTTTGTAAGTGGGTCTGCCACATTATCTGTGGAGTTGACTCTCTTGACCTCGACGTAACCCTTCTCGAGGTAATCGCGGATGAGGTGGTATCGCCGCTCAATGTGCTTGGATTTTTGGTGAGACCTCGGCTCCTTAGCAAGGGCTATGGCGCCTCATTGTTGTTGCAGTGTAAAGCAATGGCATCTGATCGCGCATTACATCCAAAGTTTCTGCAGCAAACTTCTATATACCGAATCGCTTCTTTCCAGCCTCTGATGCACAATAATATTTGCTTCTATGTAGAATCTAACTATCAGTGTTGTTGTTGCGAATCTTTACTGACAGCACCCCAGCATTGACACAAACGATACCCAGATGTCGACTTTCTATCATCTACATCGACACAAATCAGAATCTGTGTTATCTTGAATTGGAGTTTCTCCGTACCAAAGAACCAACTCATATTCTTAATCTTCTTAAATACTTAAGGATACATTTCAAAAGTCACAGTGCTCTTCACCTGATTTGACTGATATTGCTAGTGACACTCATAAGCATGGGCTATATAAAGTGTGTGTACATAGCATGCATACATGAGGCTCCTATTGCAGAAGCATAGGATCTTGCTAGATATTCATTTCCTAGTTGTGCTAGGGACATCTTCTTGGAAAGATGAATACCATGTTGAAGAATATAATTCCTCTTAGAGTTTTCATACTAAACCTCTTTAGTAACTTTCTCTAAAGTACATCTTCTGTGAAAGTCCTAGCATCCTATGTCGTCATCCTATAGACTTAATTTCTTAGAATAAAGATGCTTCACTAAATCTTTCATGAGAATTCCTTGGACAACCATATTTGACTGTCGTCAAACGAAAATATCATTCCAATAGAGGATTATCCACGTACCATACAGAGGAACACAAAGGCTCCATATTCTTTTTGACACTGGTTCCTCTTCATTTTTGATAAATCAAAAATTTTTGATAACATCATTGAAATGAGTATTTAGCTCTGAGAGCTTGCTTAAGTCCATATATGACTTTGGCAGCTTGCAACCATGTGATACAATCACCGGATGTGAAACTACAGGCTGTCCATATTAGATATCTTCTCAAGATATCATTTAAGAAACCAATTTTCACATCCATTTGCATATTTCATAATCGAAAATAGGCTGACAAAGCAAAATGTGGGGATATTTAGCATAGCACTGGAAAAGGTATCCTGATAGTCAATGCCTTCACGTTGACTATAACCTTTTTGCCACTATCTAGCTTAAATGTCTCCACATTTCATCTACAATCTTTTCTTGATAATCCATTTACATCCAATAAGTCTATACCTTCTGGTGGATCTACCAGGTCTAGACTTGGATTGAGTGTCAATCAAATTTCTGGTATCATTGTTCCTCAACATTTTGGAAGTCGATATCTGATTATCGTATCATCAATAGGTTTTGGGATCATCAACCATGCAATTTCATTACCTATGAAGGAAATTTTCTTACTTCCTCTAAATAATACCTAAGTATCTCAGAGGATAAAAATCTTTTCGACTACATGAGGTGAGAGGTAGTGATTGTATTGGCTCAAATCTGATTTGGTTCCATGGATCCTTAGCTCGTTGCTTGTGAGACTTTCTCCTCGAGCTTATCTTTTTCCAATTGCCCATCTTGAAATAAACTATTTTTCAGAAAATGATGTTGACTCAATCAATTATGGTTCTAATATAGAAATATATACTAATGACTCCTTAGGATATCTAATGAATCAAGCCTCTAAGATCTATAACGTCTAACTTGTCTGTTGTTATCTTTTCGAAATGAGCCGGACAACCCCAAATTTGAGATGAACTCAAACTTGGTTTCTTACAATGCATATTCTCATACGGTGTGGTAGGAATGTTTTAGAGAGGATAACCTATCAGTAACAAATTGAAGCATTTAAAATGTAGTTTCCAAAGAAAATCAGAAGGTCTGTGAAGCTCATATGGATTCTGGCATATCCTAATAGAGTTCATTCTCCATCCTGAAATCCCTGGTGAGGTGTTTAGGATGGCAGTCCATGTTAGACAAACTATGCCATTTCGCTTGAATGATATCCAAATTCGAACTAAGGAATTCACCTCCTCGATTGAATTCGAAGAGATCATTAATGAATTTCTTCAGTTTGTTTTCCAAACTTCTGTCTAAATTCCTTTGAAACTTTTCTAAAAGCTTTCACTTGTGTCTCATACAGATATCACTACCCTACGCAAAATATCGATAAAGTATAAAGTTAAGAACAAAAGTTGCTCTACGCGGTACATCAAATGAGACGCACAATCATATGTATTAAGGCAAGTAGATCTTGTGGCCCTTTCCCCATTCTACAAAAGGAAGCTTAGTCATTTTGCCTAGAAGACAAAGAATCACTAAGATTGGATATGTGCTCGAAGTCAAGATCTAATAGCCATTTCCGCAATTGTGATACCTTCTTCTGTATATCCTAAATCTTAGATCCCTAATAATCTATGATTTTGACTATCATTAGGCGTTTGGCATTCACGTTTGCTTAGATGTAGAATAATACATCAACTATGTAGTGATTAAGATCGTTAATAAGAAAACCAATATTCTATTCTCTTACAATAAGAATGTTACAATGGTCCTAAAGAGTAAATCAAATAGCTTCTAAGTGCTAAAGCCAATAAACAAAAATCCAAATCCTGCTACTGCAGGCAACATAAATAACAGTCTTTTCAAATGAAGTCTAAACCAATGATAACGAAGAGGGGTATGTATATACCAACAGCCAAACATGCAGCACTCTGCTCATCTTTGTAGATCTAGCATCTTGTCATCCACCCCTAAGCTTCTGCATCTCAAGATCCTGCATAGAAGACATAGAATGCGAACTAGAACCAGAGTCAACACCCCTACTGCGATGCAGAAACAAAAATGATAAGTAGACTCAATAAATGAGCATACCATCCAGAATGGAACCTCCTCATTATTTCAAAGGCCAAGTAAATACGAACAGGTTCCGCTTCATGCGCCTCAGGTGTTGCTATGAAATATCTTTCTTGACACCCTTCTTTCTTTGGCGTCTAACCTTCTCTTTTCTCTTTACCTTTACCTTTTTGTTATACATTCTTTTTCTTTCCAAAACTTTTTTAAGAAAAGATTGTCACATAGCGAAGAACTGAGACTTCGAATCCTTTATACAAAGACTTACATACGCATGTTCAATTAATCGGCAAAAAAGAAATTTTTACAAATTTATGCATGTTTGGAGTCATGTGAAATTCCTATATTCATCGGTCAAAGAATTGCAGGTAATATGTTACAGATCCAAGTCTAACTTACAACACATTCCAAGCTCTATCAATCTCTCTCTTTATTGGT
>QRFJ01001492.1:37801-77651 GCA_006176705.1 Cocos nucifera
TGAATAGGATTCCCTCAAAAATCATTCCTACCACACCGTATGAGATATGGCATTGTAAGAAACCAAGTTTGAGTCATCTCAAAATTTGGGGTTGTCCGGCTCATGTCAAAAGATAACAACCAGACAAGTTAGACTATAGATCCTTTAGAGCTTGATTCATAGGATATCCTAAGGAGTCATTAGTATATTATTTCTATATTTTAGAAGACCATAATTGATTGTGAGTCAACATGCCATTTTTCTTGAAAAATAGTTTATTCAAGATGGCGGCATTGGAAAATAGATCAAAGCTCGAGGAGAAAGTCTCACAAGAGCAACGAGCTAAGGATCCTATGGAACCAAATCAGGTTGAGCCAATACAATCACTACCTCCTCCACCTCATAGATCAGAAAGAATTTTTCATCCTCTTGAAAGGTACTTAGGTACTATTTCAGAGGAAGTAGAGAAAATGTTCCTCATAGGTAATGAAATTCATGGTGATGATCCCAAAACCTATGATGATACGATATCGAATATCGACTCCGAAAAATGGTTAGAGGCAATGAAGTCAGAAATTGACTCGATGCACTCAAACCAAGTCTAGACCTTGGTAGATACACCTGAAGGTATAGTACCTATTGGATGTAAATGGATCTACAAGAGAAAGATTGGTGCAGATGGGAATGTGGAGACATTTAAAGCTAGATTAGTGGCAAAAGGGTATAGTCAACGTGAAGGCATTGACTATCAGGATACCTTTTCGTCAGTAGCTATGCTAAAATCTATCCACATATTGCTTACTGTTGTAGCCTATTTCAATTATGAAATATGACAAATGGACATGAAAATAGCATTCTTAAATGGATACCTTGAGGAAGATATCTATATGGAACAGCCACTAGGTTTCACATCCAGTGATGTTAATCACAAAGTATGCAAGCTGCAAAGGTCCATATATGGACTTAAGCAAGCATCTCGAAGCTGCAATACTCATTTTAATGATGTGATTAAATTATTTAATTTTGATCAAAAATGAGGAGGAACCATGTGTTTTCAAAAAGGTTAGTGGGAGCGCTATTATCTTTCTTGTACTGTACGTCGATGATATCCTCCTTATTGGAAATGACATTCCCATATTGACCATAGTTAAAATGTGGTTATCTAAAAAATTCTCCATAAAAGACCTAAGAGAAGCATTCTTCATTCTAAGAATTAAGGTCTATAGAGATAGACCAAATACAATGCTAAGTCTTTCACAGAAGATGTACATAAAGGAAGTGTTAAAGAGGTTTAGCATGGAAAACTTCAAGAAAGGATTGGTACCCTTCAGACATGGCATTCATCTCTCCAAAAAAATGTGTCCTAACACATCTGAGAAGATTAAACACATGAGCAAGATCCCTTATGCTTCAGCAATAGCAAGTCTCATGTATGCCATGTTATATACATGACCTGATATAGCCCATGCTGTGAGTATCACGAGCAGATATCAGTCGAATCCAGGTGAAGAACACTGGACTTCTGTGAAATGTATCCTTAAGTACTTAAGAAGAACTAAAGATATAATGTTGGTTTTTGGTAATAGAGAATCCAAGTCCAGGGATATACAAACTCAAATTTTATGTCCGATATAGATAATCAAAAGTCGACATCTGGAAATCTATTTGTATGTAATGGTGGTGATGTCAATTAGAAGAGTTCTAAACAGATAGTGATAGCAGATTCTATCATGAAAGCAGAATACATCGCTGCATCAGAAGCTGCAAAGAAGGCATTTTGGTACAAGAAGTTTACTGCAGAGATCGGAGTGATGCCATCATATGTCATTCCTCTGTACTGCGATAATAATGGTGCCATAGCCCTTGCTAAGGAGTCGAGGTCTCACCAAAAATTCAAGCAAATCGAGCGGTGATATCACCTCATCCACGATTACCTTGAGAAAGGTTAGTCGAGATCAAGAGAGTTGACTCCGCAAATAATGCAGCAGACCCACTCAAAAAGCCGTTGGGCTAGCAGAACATCAAAACCCACCTTGAAAAGATGGAACTTAGATTTGTAGCCAATTGGCTTTAGGTCAAGTGAGAGTTTGTTAGATAGGTATGCCCTAGAAGCTAGATTGGCTGACACTTGTAATGCACTTCTAAGGGCCAAATTATAATTTTGACTATAAATAATAAAATGAGTTATTTTATATCATAGTATATATTTGAAAGTATTTGTGATACATTTCTTGAGTTAATGGTAATGATAGTTCATATTTTCAAGAGTTGAAAATTTAAGACATGAATTTTCATTATTAACTAATAAAATGCTTCCGATGGTAGGATCATCATGAGGATGATGATTGATCTGGAAGGTTGGTGTATGATCGCTTCTTTTTGATAGATGAGTTTTGAGTCTACAGTGTAGAGACACCAAAGTGAGAGTACAGGTACTCGTTAGAGAATGAGGGCACTGAGCGTGACCACCACGAGCAGTCATGAGGAAGTCCACCTTCTCGTTGATGACTGGCTCGAAGCTACAGTAGTGTGTCTGGTTCTTTGACCTGAGGTGCATCGGCAGTTCATCTTGAGGGTGTTATAGTTTGACTACCCATAACGTTCTCCTAGCCATTCAGAATCTTGAGGTGTATATTGGCTATAGCATGTTCATTGTAGGAATTGAATTGCACCAATAGGAGATCTATCTACCTCGGTAGATGAGAAGCAACCCTATGATGATCATGAGAATCAACACCATAAGCCCATGGCCATGATAAAGTGAAATAATAGAAAGAGTTTCTATTAGAGTTTTCACATTGGACTTAAATCAAATGATTAATTCATATGATGGATATTAGGGTTTAACGAGATCACCTTAACCCTAATTCGATCAGGGCTAAAGATAGAAGGAACTTAATCACAAAGGTAACTGCACCAAGAGGTTCATTTTCAGCTCTGATGGATTGCCACCATATGCTGCTAGGTGTCATTGGTGGATTCTGCGAGCAATTAGAATGATTTGAATGATTGATCATGCTAGTTATTTGAATCAGAAAAGTTTTGATCCATCGGAAGGTATTTCGATGATGTCGATAATAGAGATCATGACATATCTTATTACCATATGGAATTGAACCTAACTGTATCACACAAACAAGGGTTTGGATCTGGATATCATCAATTGGACTAAGCTAGTTTAGTTGATTTGAATAAGATTCAATTAGGTTCAAGAAAATCGTGCTAGTATATGATTGAGCCTAATATTCTCCTTTAAACAATCATTAAAACTTATCTCGACTAAGCCAAATGTGTTTCGGCTCACTCAGAAATCTTTACTTGGTCTAACTGGAGCTTATCCAAGTTAGAAAAGGGTTGTCTTAATTTATGAAATAAATTTGAGACAACACCTGCCATTTTCCATCACCTGCTAAATCTTGTCTTTGGACTTTGGTCAAATGTTGACTTTTCATACTTAGACATCCACCCATGTGTCATGCACCCATAGGAGAGAATCTTGGACCTTATTCTCCTACTAAAAAGCAAATAGACAAGGGGCACACACCTAGGGAAGTGTGCACCCCATGAGGATAATGCATGGAGTCCCATACAAATGGGACTCTAGGTTGCTTCATGAATTTAAATACTATGGCACCAAGGAGTCCTGTTTGACCAGTCTTGGTGCCACCTAAGGAGGTTCATGAGAGACTCTAATCTAATTAGATCAGATGATATCATCCCACCAATCATATTTAGATCTGATTGCACAAAGGACCGTGATTGGCCTGGATGATGTAGTACTGCATGGCGCAGCAAGATCTATATAAACCCTATCTACGCCTAGAATTAAGAGCTTCTACTTTAGCCCATGCAATATAGCCCCTCTCTCTCCCTCTCCATGCCATCCTTAGGTCCTCTCTCTCCTCTCCATGCCCACAGGACTTTGGGCATGAGTTAGGTGCGATCCAAGCAAGTGAAAGGCGACAAGGAAGGAAGAAGGCAGCACTACTGCAAGAGATAATAGTTGATCTTCAAAAGAGTTTTTGAAGACCTTCAAGATCAAATTTAAATCTAATTTTTGGAGAATAGATTGAGAAGGAGAAGATCTCCAGATCCTACCTAAGTGGATACTGGTAGAGGCTAGGTGCTTGCGTGGCTACATCCAGAACCTCAAACAAACATCAGGATCTTCATAGGATAATTGGATTACCCAAAATAAAGGTATAATTAAATTATTAAATTAAAATTTTATTTTATTTTATTTTATTAGAATAATAAGATTGGATCTGAAGAATCTCATATCTGATTAAGATCTTAGAGAAAATTTTTGAAATATCCCTATTGATCCAATTAGATCTAAACGAACCTGCATCGAGAAATAAAGTTTTAAGATTTTTCCCTTCATTCACATCTAATGATATTGATCACAAGGTCTGCAAGTTGCAAAGATCTATATATGGACTTAAGCAAGCATCTCGGAGCTGGAATGCTCATTTCAATGATGTGATCAAATCATTTGGATTCATTAAGAATGAAGAGGAGCTCTATATTTTCAAAAAGGTCAATGGAAGCATTGTTGTCTTTCTCGTACTATACGTGGTTGACATCCTCCTAATTAGGAATGATATTTCCATGTTGACTATAGTTAAAATATGGTTGTCTAAAGAATTCTCTATGAAAGACCTAGGAGAGGCATTCTTTATTCTAGAAATTAAGATCTATAAAGATAGACCAAATAGGATGCTGGGTCTCTCACAGAAGATGCATATAGAGGAGGTGCTAAAGAGGTTTAGCATGGAAAACTCCAAGAGGGGATTAGTGCCCTTCAGACATGGCATTCATCTCTCCAAGAAGATGTGTCCCAATACATATAAGGAGATTGAGCGCATGAGCAAGATCCCTTATGCTTTAGCAATAGGAAGCCTTATGTATGCCATGCTATGTACACGACCTTATATTGCCTATGCTGTGAGTATCACGAGTAGGTATCAGTCGAATCTTGGTGAAGAGCACTGGACTTCTATGAAATATATCCTTAAGTACTTGAGAAGGACTAAGGATATATTTCTAGCCTTTGGTAATGGAGAACTCTAGGTCCAGGGGTATACAAACTCAAATTTTATGTCCGATATAGATGATCAAAGTCGACATCTAGAAGTCTGTTTATGTGCAATGGTGGTGCTGTCAGCTGAAAGAGTTTCAAGCAGACTGTGATAGTAGATTCTACTATGAAAGTAGAGTACATTGCTGCATCGAAAGCTACAAAGGAGGCATTCTGATATAAGAAGTTTGCCATAGAGCTTGGAGTGATGCCATCAAATGTCATCCCTCTATACTATGACAATAATGGTGCCATAGCCCTAGCTAAGGAGCCGAGGTCTTACCAAAAATCTAAGCACATCGAGCGGCGAAACCACCTCATCTATGATTATCTTGAGAAGGGATACGTCAAGGTTAAGAAAGTTGACACTACAGATAATATGGCTGACTGCTGACAAAGCCATTAAGCTAGCAGAAGATTGATGCCCACCTTGAAAAGATGAAAATTAGATTTATAGCCAATTGACTTTAGATCAAATGGGAGTTTGTTAGATGTGTGCCCTAGAAGCCAAATTAGTTATCACTTGAAATACACTTCTAAGGATAATTTTATAATTTTAACTATAAATTAATAAATAAATTATTTTCTATCATAGTGTGTATTTAAAAGTGTCTGTGATACATCCTTTGAGTTTATGGTAAGGATAATTCATATTTTCAAGAGTTAAAAATTTAAGACATGAATTTTCATAATTAACTCATAAACTGCTCCCAATCGTAGGATCATCATGAGGATGGTGATTGATTCGGAAGGTTGGTGTATGATCGCTTTCTTTAAATAATTGTGTCTTGAGTCTATGGTGTGGAGACACCAGAGCGAGAGTATAGGTACTCATTAGAGAACAATGGCACTGAGCGTGACCACCTTGAGTAGTCATAAGAAAGTCTACCTTCTCATTGATGACTGACTCGATGCTATAGTGGTGTGTCTGGTTCTTTGACCTGAGGTGCATCGATATTTCACCATGATAGTGTTATAGTTTGACTACACTATAACTCGGTCTCCTAGCCATTCAAAACCCTAAGGTGTATGTTGGCTATAGCATATTCATTGTAGGAATTGGATTACACCAATAGGAGATCCATCTACCTCGATAGATGAGGAGTAGCCCTATGATGATCATGAGATTTAGTCCATAAGCCCATGGCCATGGTAGAGTGAAGATGATAGAAAGAGTTTCTATTAGAATTTTACATTGGACTCGAATTGAATGATTAATTTATATGATAGACATTGGGTTTGACGAGTTCATCTTAACCCTAATCCTATCGGAGCTCAAGATAGAAGAATCCAATCACATAGATAATTATACCAAGAGGTTCACTTTTAGTTCTGATGGGTTTCCACCATATACTGCTAGGTGTCACTGATGGATTTTGGAAGCAATTATGATGATTTTGATGATCAATCATTTTAATTGTATGAATCAAAAAAGTTCTAGTCCATCGAAAGGTATTTTGATGATGTCGATGATGGAGATCATGATATATCTCATTACCATACAGATGTTGTTCTTATGGCTACTCGAAGCCATAGCCGTAGATTCGATCTCTTGCATTAACTTGGGTGTTAATCCAGCAAACTAAAGAAGATCTAAGAAAGATGAGAGAAGCTAGGGTTTTTGGCATTGGAACCAGAGAGAAGAGAGAAGGTAGAGTTAGGAAGAAAAGCTCAATTGTATTCCAACCTTATTGTAAATGTTACAATATTCTGGTTTATATACCCTAGAATTTCCACATGAACCCTAATAAACCCCAGCTCAAAAACTCCCCTAGGCTAACCCAACCCATACATGAATTAGCCCTCTTAAGACCTCTTGAACCAGGCCTTAAGACCCCTAGGATCAACCCAGATCCTAGTCCAAAATAGACCCTCGCGTAACTCTGCCCGTGCACTGAGCCAGATCAGTCTCAGCACTGAACCAACTAAGTTCTATTGGGTCGGCCCAGTTCTATGACATGCCAGTAGTCCCAAACGTGTAGCTCTCTATTTTGCAGACTGAGCTGGCCCAGTTCTATGTCGTGCCATCTGTCCTAAATGCATAGCTCTCTATTTTGCCTATGCTCTGAAACTTAGCCGATCTAGTTTTGGACTAAACCAGCTAACCTACAGAAAATGTCCCTTCTACAGTCTTGATTCTCCAACTTTGGTTCCTTGCTCCATCTTGAGTCCCAGATCTCCGAAGCACCAACCAAGTCCCTTGAGGCCCTCAATACCTTAATCTCAAGCTCGTGAAGAGCTACATGCCGCCTCCACCCTAGGACAACTCCTATCCTAGGCCTAGGACCACACCTATCCTATCCTCCTTGGAGCCCTCACCCTGGCTCTGCCCGTGGCCTCCCAAGGCTTGGGAGCACCACACCACCTACAATCTCCACCTTGGTGCGCCCAAGCCTTGGCACACCTGGCAACAAACTCCTGCACGATCCCGCTGTCCCTGCATGTCCTGATAGCCCCTCATGCTAACCTTGCCACTGCCATTCTTCTTCAACTACTGAGCTCTCTTTGAGGCCTTCGGGATGACTACCTCCATCACTGAAGTCCTTGGCATGTTTCTCTGCACCATCTTTGGAGTTGTAGGTATCCTTCTGCTTGGCAGCTGCATCACTTATCCTGAACTTTCCTGGAGATCATGCAATGTTCCTTTACCGGCACTCGCCACATATCTTGATGTTCCACCTGACACTGTCCCCTCAGAGCCACATCTATCTTCCTGCACAATCCTCTCCACCTAAATCTGTATAACCCCAACACTGGTGCTGGGATATAGGTCCTCCCTCTGCACCCCCTGCTTTGAACCCATGTTATAGCTTCCTAGACCAGTGAAGCCACCTCTGCTCGATGCTCCATCTGAAACTGAAGTCCCCCTGATGCCGTAGAAGCCGACTCTATCTCTGAGTTCCCCGAGGCCAACCATCCAATGCTGCACTACTGGGCCTACCGCTGTACCTCGAACACCATCGCTATCCCTTTGGACCCTCTGCACTCCGTAGACCTATCCAAAATTCTCTCAGATACATCACACCCTGTGGGCTCCTCCGAGACTACCAAGAGTTCATCCAACTCTTCACCATCAATGACTGAATTAATAGAACCCGAGCTTTCTCCTCCCTTGCATTTTTTTCTAAAACGGACACTCTCACTTAAAGTATCCTACTTCTCCACACTTGAAGCATCTCTTGGATCCCTTGTTGCCCCTTTGTTCACCCTTCTTCTTCCCTTTCCTGTGCTTCTTTGAAACCACAAGACTCTCCTGGAAGACCTCCCTCTTCGTCATCCATTCCCGCTGCTCGTTGGATCTGAGCACTGATACGATCTCCTCATACACCAATGTCTCCTTACCATACAACAAAGTTGTCACCAACAGATCCAAGCTCCTGGATAGCGAACACAGCAACAATAGTCTCTTGTCCTCCTCTTCTAAATCCATCCCTATATTGAGCAAGTCCATGCTCATCTAGTCGAACCGCTGAATATGCCCTGCAACATCCTCGCCCTCCTGCATCCGAAGGCTATATAGTTGCTTCTTCAGCATCAACTTGTTGCACATGTTCTTTTTCATGTACAACTGCTGCAACCTCGACCATAATCCCTTGGATGTTCTCTCCTCCAACACACCATATAAAATCTCATCCTTCAAACAAGCCCTAATCATGGCACATGCCATTTTCTCCAAGGACACCCACTCCTTATCTGTCATCTCCCCCAGCCTATCCTTCAAGGCTGAACCAACCTCATCTGAACTAGCAGATCCTCCATCCTTACCATCCACATCGTGAAACTTTTTTTTCCATCAAACTTCTCCAATCCTACCTTCAACCCGCCGTTCTCCATGATCAATCCAAATCAAATAACAACAAATAGATAGATTTGAGAAATACCTTGACTAGAGATGGTGGACAGTAGCCCTATGATCTCTTCCTTCCTCATAAAGCTTGGAGAAAGCCTTTAGATTTGAATCTCACCGCTGATCTATACTAAAAATTGGTCTTCTTCCTCCATACTCAACCAAGCTCTGATATCAATTATTGTTCCTACAACTTAATTTCTTGCGTGAACCTAGGTGTTAATCCGACAAACTGAAGAAGATCTAAGAAAGAAGAGAGAAGCTAGGGTTTTTGGCGTTGGAACCAGAGAGAAGAGAGAAGAGATAGTTAGGGAGAAAAGCTCAATTGTGTTCTAACCTTATTGTAAAAGTTACAATATCCTAATTTATATACCCAAGAGTCCCCACGTGAATCCTAATAAACTCCAGCTCAAAAACTCCCCTAGGCTAACCCAATCCATACATCAATTAGCCCCCTTAAGACCTCTTGAACTAGATCTTAAGACCCCTAGGATCAACCCAGACCCTAGCCTAAAATAGATCCTCACATAACTCTGCCCGTGCACTGAGTTGGCTCAGTCTCAGCATAAAGCTGACTAAGTTCCACTAGATTAAGCCAGCCCAGTTCTGTGCCATGCCAGTAGTTCCAAATGCATAGCTTCCTATTTTGCCTGTACTCTGAGACTTAGTCGATCCAATTTTGGACTGAGCCAGCTAACCTGTAGAAAATATTCTTTCTACAGTCTTGATTCTCCGGCTTTGATTCCTTGCTCCACCTTAAGTCCCTCATCTTCGAAGCACCAACTAAGCTCCTTGAGGCCCTCAACACCTAAACCTCAAGCCCGTGAAGAGCTATATGCCGCCTCCACCCTAGGATAACTCCCGTCCTAGCCCTAAGACCATACCTATCCTAGCCTCCCCGGAGCCCTCATCTTGGCTCCACCCATGGCCTCCCAAGGCTTGGGAGCACCACACCACCTACAATAGAATTGAATCTAACTAGGTCCCACAAATAAGGTTTGGATCTGGATGTTATCAATTGAGCTAAGCTAGTTTGATTGATTTGGATTAGATCCAATCAGGTTCAAGGTAATCATGCTAGCACATGATTGAGCCTAACTTTCTTCTTTCGAAATCTTCCTAATTCATTGCAACCAAGTCAAATTTGATTTGACTCATTCTTATATTTAGAATGGATTTATTTTCATCTGACTAGAATAAGTCCAGATTAGATTAATTATAGAAATTAAATCCATTCATAGTCAAATTGGACTAGGATAAAAAGTTGACCTATTTGAGAGAATTGAGGGTCACCTGATCAGATACTTTTAAAAACTTCTCTAGAAATTATTTTGATTTAATTTTTGGATATGTGATAGAGCATGAGCCATTTATTGGGTGTACTAAATTTTATGATTTTTGGAGATATCTAGACTTACTTATGATAGAGTTTGATTTCGATCAAACTCTTGAGGGAAGAATCCTAGGCATAGTAGACTCTTCATTATCTACTCATGCCAATATCTTTTTGAATTATTTTTGATGAAAAAAATAGATAAGATCTAATGGTTTTTTGTGGAGAATAAGTTTTAGAGTCCTAATGATAAAATAAATAATTTATTTTGATCAAAAGGGACTCTAAGTAGGCGTTGGACATAAAAGCCTATCTCACATCAAAGTGCATTCAATGCAAGAAATAATTTTTCATGCCCAAAGTCTACCATCCCTAATATCCCACACCCTCTCTATCATCTCTCTTCTTCTCTTCTACAAGCCTAAAAAATTAGGCACAAATCTAAGAAGAAGGTCCAAGGTTTTTGGCATAATATTTAGGATCTATGCGATGGTGTTCGTGTGACGGACAGGCTGCCTTTAGAAATAGTTTTGAAGATTCTTTGGATCAGATTCGATCTAATTTTTGGAGAAAAGATTCATGAGGAGAAAAAGTTTAGATCCTACCGAGTGGATACTGGTAGAGGTCAGGCACGTGCATGGCTCCTTCCAGAACCTCAAAAATCAACAGGACCATTGCAGGATAATATTAAATTTGATTTAATTTTAATTTTTAATTTTTAATATTAGATCAACATGATTAAATCTGAGAACTCTTAGATTTGATTAGATTATTTAAGAATTTTAAAAAAATCTTCCTCAGATCTGATCAGATCTGCACGATCTTGCGGTGAAAATAGTGTTTTTCCTTCAGGCAATACTTTGGCATGGAGGAATTGGGTGCATAAAAACTCTAGGTGCAGCAAGGATTTAAATAAACTCTGCTGCGCCATATAGTGCCACACAGTATCAATCAATCAAATTGGTTGATTTGTTCTGATTCTAATCTTATTAGCCACGCGATTACCTGAACCAATCAGATTAGAGATTTCTAAAACCCACCATAGATGGTGCCAATAATAGATGACCACCACTCTTTTAGTACCTAGGTCTTTGATTCCATCAAGAAACCCTAGAGTCCCATCTTGATGGGACTCTCTCCTCCTTTCCTCATTTGTGCATGCCAACATGGAGCATGCACACATATTTATGCATGAAAACCCATGGGGGCATGTGCCTCTAGAAAGTCTCCAGGGGGTGCACACCCTTGTCCTTTCTTTCCTGCATATAGGTCAACCCTTGACCCCATGTTATGATAGTGATAAGAATTACCAGGTCTTATTCTATCGAATATAGGAATTGGTAGGTGTTGTCCTATTCCCATATGATGGATTAGGATAATATTTTTTTTGACCTAAATAAACTTCAGTCAGATCAAGATAAAGCCATATAGAATTCTTGGATGAGCCCAAACCAATTTGGCTCAGCCGAGACGAACAAGAAAGACTACAGAAGGAGAATGCTAGGGTCAATCATGTGCTAGCATGATTTTCTTGAACCTAATTGGATCCAATCCAAATCAATCAAACTGGGTTAGCTCAATTGATCACATCTAGGCCCAAACCTTTATTTGTGTGACTCAGTTAGGTTCAGTTCCGTATGGCAATGAGACATGTCGCGATCTCTATCATCAACATTATCGAAACATCTTTCGATGGACTAAAACTCTTTGGATTCATCCAATTTGAATGATCGATCATCAAGATCATTCTAATTACTCCCAAAATCCATCAGTAACACCTAGTGGTATATGGTGGTAATACATCAGAACTAAAGGCGAATCTCTCGGTGCAGCTGCATGTATGATTGAGTTCTTTTATCATAAGCCCCGATAGGATTAGGGTTAAGATGAACTCGTCAAACCCAACACCCTATCATATGATTGAATCATTCGATCTGAGTTTGATGTGAAACCCTAATAAAAAACTCATTTTCTATTATATCATACTACTATGGCCATAGACTTAAGGACTCAATCTCATGATCATCATAGGACTACTCCTCTACTGAGGTCAATAGATTCCATCTTGGTGTGAACTAGTTTCTACAATGAACATGGTATAGCCAACATATACCTCAGAATTTTGAATGACTAAGAGATCGAGTTATGGTGTAGTCAAACTATAACACACTCAAGGTAAACTACCAATGCACATCAAGTCTAAGAACCAGACATACAACTGCAGCATCGAGCTTAGTCATTAACGAGAAGATAGACTTTCTTATGACCACTCGAGGTGGTCATGCTCAGTTCCTTCATTCTATAATGAGTATCTGTACTCTTGCTCTGATGTCTCTATATTGTAGACACAAGATTCATCTATCCTAAGAAAGTGATCATACACCAACTTTTTGGATCAATCACCATCCTCGTGATGATCCTACGGTCAAAAGCTATTTATGAGTTAATTATGAAAATATATGTTTTAAATTTTTAACTCTTGAAAATATGTATTAGCATTCCATTAACTCAAAGGATGAATCACAAACACTATGTACATAATATGATAGAATAAAATAATTATTTATTAATTTTTAAGTTAAAACTATAAAAATATCTCTAGAATATGTATTACAAGTATCAGCCAATCGAACTTCTAGGGTACTCATCTGACACTTTATTATATTCAGATTTTAAATTAAGATTCAAAATTAGAAGTGCATATCAAATTCAATTCTTGGAGTAAGATTATATTTTTAATTTAATTTAATTCTAATTAATTATCAAGAATGATTAGACTATGAAATTATGCTTATCAAATTGAATAAATACATGAAAGCTCCATTTAAGAAGATCATAAAGTAATTGATTAAGAATTTAAGATCAAAATTTATTTTTCTCAATGCAAATTAATCAAAATTTTTAATCAAATTAAGATAAAAAGCATTTCCCTCCCTATTTTAGAGATACTAAGAATTTATTTTTAATATTTTAATAATATTATCTCTCCGTATTTTTCATAATTATAGTTAGATTATTTTATCTTTCAACTTTTCTTCTCTTTTTTCTTTCAAATTAAGCATATTTAACATGAATTTAATTTCTAAATTTAGATTTCTTAAATTTGAAAGTTTTTTCAATTTTAAAGGTTTTTTCAATTAAATGATCATTTCTTCTTTAATATTTTCTCTTTCTTATTTTTGTAAATAAAGCTATTTTAAAATTAAGCATACTTTCAACTTTAATATTTTCTTTCCCTATTTGAAAGCTTGCAGTAAATTTAGATTGAATTTCTTTCTCTCTTTTTGAAAGAATCAAAAATTTGCATCAAATTAAGATAAAATAAAATAATATTTTTAAATTTAAATCAAACATGGCTAGTTTTAGAAAATATGTTTTAATTAGATTTTTGAATAATATAAATCTAATACCAATTCTCCCCATTCCCAAAGATATGGATGCAAAAATATTTTCTTAAACTTAGAAAAATGCTTTGAGCTTTAAAGATTCAAAAGGGATAGAGCTTTTCACTATTAAAAATTTTGAGTATAAAAATCAAGCATAAGATATGTTTAATTTTTTAAAAATATATATTTATTTCTTTAGAAGGTATCAATCCATCATGTTCAGAAGAGATATATATTTTTAAAATTTATCTCAAATAGTATCACATCAAGAATATATCAATATAAAATAGATTTGAGATAAAAAATTCAATTTTTTTATGAAAAATAATGTAGTAAAATGTAAGACAAGAATGGTCTATTTGATATCAATTATTAAAGTTTTTGATAAAAAAAGATAAATTAATTAAATTTAGATTAAATTATTTTGATAAGTCATTTATAGTTGATACCAATAGATCATGCAAAATAAATCATAGAGAGATTTTTTGTTTAAATTTAGATCTTCCTTTTCTTAAGATATATCACTCAATTAAGTTTAGAAAATGCATGAAATTTTATAAATTTATCTCAAATGATATTATATTAGCTATGAAAAACTAAATTTGAGATAAAATATTCTTCACTTTTTGCCAAAAGATAAAACAATAAAATTTAAGTTAAGAATAAACTATTTGATACTAATTATGGAAATTATAATATCAATTATCTTAAGATACAAATCAATTGATAATTTTCAAAAAAAAATTCTTGATACCAATTAGAGATTTAAATGGAACATTTGTTAAATTCATTTCTTTATAATAATCAAATTCATTTGCCAGAGTTAAAATCTTTCAAGTTTATCTTGATACCAATTATTTTAGTTTTAAATTGATAAAGATAAATTGATTCAAATCAAATAGTTTTGAGGATTTGGAATGATAAATCAATTTGAATTGATATCAGTAAATCAATCAAGATAAACTATAAAGAAATTTTTAGTTATTCTTAAAAAAGATCATCTCTTTCTTTTCTTAAAAAATATCAAGCAATTAAATTTAGAAAAGTTATGTATTTTTTGAATTTATCTCAAATAATATCATATAAAAAAATATAGCTATACAAAATCAAATTTGAAATAAAGATATTCTTTTCATTTTTTCAAAAGATAAATCAATCAAATACATGATAAATAGTAAGCGGTTTGATACTAATTGATTAAAACTAAATTTTTTTTAAAATATTTAGTTTTAAAGATAGATGATAGCTTTCTTGAAATATTTTGCTTGATATAAACTTCAAAAGATTCAAAAAGAGCATTTTTCAAATTTAATTTTCAAAATTAATCAATCGGAATAAAGTATGAATGTTCATCAAAAAATTTTCTTTTAAGATTAAAAAATAAAATAAAATTAATGATCAAGATGGATATTCATATTAATTTGGAGAAGGTTCCAATATTCAAATTAAATAAGATCAAATCAAGGAAAAATTAGATAAGGGCTCTAAAAGTTATGTTTAACTAGAAAATTTTTAAATCTTTAAAGACCAAACTAGGATGCAATGCATATCAATCAAGCACTTGATTTTTATGATTAAATATATAAAATTCAAGTATTTAGTCATACAATTTTTAGGAGAATTTTGATAATTAAGCAACTTATGGAAGAATGTTAAAAATTAATTCAATTTGTAAGTTTTGTTATAAAAAAGATCCTTATACAATCATGTTTATTTCATTTTAAGTTTTTCAAGAAATGATAATATGATACAAGAGATTAAACAAGCATGCTAAATTTAGGATAAAAATATAAGCTTAAAAACAAACAATCAAAATGATATACTAGTTTTAAGCAATACATCAAAATATTCAAGTCATGGAGTATGATCATTATAAGCATGAATAAATCATCAAAATCAATTATTTACTCTAAATAAATTTAGTATACATTGATGGTATGATGTGGAGAAAGGTTTAGCTTTTACCAAACATCATCACCCATTTTCTCAAGTCCAAGCCATCCATCCATAAGAATTAGCTCCTTTTGCTTCATTGGATGCTTGGCCTACCTATAAAAATTATTTTCTATCTTTTGGTACACAAGCCATCTTGAGTCCATTAAGGTTAGAGCTCATGGTTTCTTTTGGAATCCATATTTGCTTAATCAAAGTATGACCAATTCTTTTAGTATTATATTAAGAAATTTTATGGCCAACTTTATTGCATTTAAAGCAAACTATAGAATATTTTTCAGAATAAGCTTTGCTAAATATGTTGTTCATAAATTTTTATTTTCTTAATAAATTATAGCTAATTTTAGCTTTATCAAAAATAGCTTTTTGATTGATTAAAATAGATTAAAGCTTTTGAGAGCCAATTGTAAACTTGTTAAGCATAGTCTTCAATCTTTCAATTTCTTTTCCTAGATAGGCATTTTCTTCTAAAAAAGACTTTTTTTCTTTTAGCAAGTTTTCTTCAACCAAAGATTTTTTAGATTTAAGAAGAGCTCCATTTTCTTTAGCCAAAGCATTCTTTTCTTTTAAGATATCTTCTTTTTCAATCAATAATTTACTCTTTTCATTAGCTAAAAGAAGATTTGACCTTTTAAGTTTTTTATTTTTGAGCCTTAATTTTTTAAATTCATCCATTAAATCATTAAAGGCTTCAAATAACTTATTAAAAGTAAAATCGAAAGAATTCTCATGATTTACCTTATCGTCATTAGCCATGAGGCAAGAATTTATAATTCTTTCTTCCACTTTCTTATTTCTCTTTTCTTTGCTTTGCTCTTTCTTAATTATTGCTTTCTTTCTTCTTTGTTTCTTCTTCTTTTTCTTCTTTTCATTCTCATGAGCCATGAGGCATATGCTAGGATGAGCCTGGTTATCCTCTTGGGAGCTTGGTTTTTCTTTTTGATTTACTCTCTCATAAATCATTTTCAATTTCACCCATATTTGATTCGTTGAAATACATGAAGAATTTCATTAAACTCATTAATATCTAAGGAGCAATAAAACATATTCATGGCCTTAGCATTAAGTTGGGCCATTTTCTTATCATGCTCTTTCAATGCTTTGGGAGTGTGTGAGCTATCGATTATAATCTTTCATAAGTTTTAATCACGTGCTTGTATAAAAATATGCATGTATGCTTTTTAATAATTATAATTTGAGCTATTAAAAAGTGGTGGTCGATCAATAGATGGCCTTTATTGAAAAAAGATTTCATTTGGATTGCCATAAACTTTCATTCTAGACTGCTAGGTTAACAATCAAATATTAAAGCACCTACTTTGATATCAATTATTGTCTAGAGATAGTAACCCAAGAGGGAGGGGGGTGAATTAGGTTCTTTTAAAATTTTAACTAAATTTAAAATCTAAGCAAGTATGTGCTTTAATTTTAACCTAAATAGGAAGATTGAGATGAGTTTAATATAAGTAGCAACAGATTCAAGACATGTAAATGCTATGCAAGAATTTAAAGACTAATCCAAGAAAATAATAAAGTAAGGAAAGAATCAAAGGCACAACACAAACACATAAAATTTTATAGTGGTTCGGTCCATTCGGTACCTATGTCCACTTTCCAAGTTTTTCTTAAGAATTTTACTATAATCTCACTGATTACCATATATTTATTTTTTCAGGCTCACAAATAAATCCAATTGATTTTTTAGGATCACCAATCAAAATCTTACACCGATAGTTTTTCAGACTCACTATTAATCTAGTTGGTTATCCAAGATCACTAACCAAAATCTATAATATCCAATTATGGGCTTGGACAGCCCTAATCCCTAAGTTTCTTTCCATCAAAGAAACTTGTAAAGAAATAAAATACAAGATACAGAAGTTCAGCTCAAAAGAAAAATAAAAAATATAAATTCTTTGAAGCTAGAAGAAGTTACTAAATACATGCTCTTTTGAAGCTTCACTTCTTTTCAAATGATGCTTGAGAGGTTGTGCTAGATGTTGGAGAATATATCTCTTGAATGCCCCTTGATTTCATTGCTTGGTTCCTCTCTTTTCTCTCTTCTTTTGATGTGCAATAGAGCGCACTCAAATCTGAATATTTTTTACTTGTTCTCTCTAAATCTTTTCTTCTCTTTTGTCTTCCTTTTTTTTCCAACAGGTTCTATAGCCTTGGAACTCATTTCTAGCTGTTTATAGCTGTTGGAGATAAAAAAATAGACATTGCAAAAAGTTTTGAGTGAAAATAGACTTCTGCAGAACTAGCTGTTATGCCTATCAGTCTTCATCTAGTTGGCTTAATTCTACTTTGAGCTGGCTTAAGCTATAGAAAATTATAAACCAATTTTCTATCATTCTAAGAGAGCTAGCTCGTATCTAATTTGAGCTAGCTTGAATAGCAAAATAGAAAAATAGCTTTTCTCTCACCCTGAGAGAGCTGGCTCGTATTCAAATTGAGCTGGCTCGGAGAAGTTGCTAAATGTATGCTTTTTTGAAGCTTTACTTCTCTTCAAATGATGCTTGAGAGGTTGTGCTAGATGTTCAAGAATATATCTCTTGAATGTCCTTTAATTTCATTGCATGGTTCTTCTCTTTTCTCTCTTCTTTTGACGTACAATGGAGCTCACACAAATTTGAATATTTTTTACTTGTTCTCTCTGAATCTTTTCTTCTCTTATGTCTTTCTTTTTTTTCCAACATGTTCTATAGCCTTGGAACTCATTTCTTGCTATTTATAGCCATTGGAGATAAAAAAATAGACATTGGAAAAAGTTTTGAGTGAAAATAGACTTCTGCAGAACTTTTTATTATGCCTGTCAGTCTTCATCGAGCTAGCTTAATTCTGCTTTAAGCTGGCTTAAGCTATAGAACTTTAAAAACTAATTTTCTATCATCCTAAGAGAGCTGGCTTATATCCAATTCGAGCTGGCTTGAATAGCAAAATAGAAAAATAGCTTTTCTCACACCTTAAGAGAGCTGGCTCGTATCTAAATCGAGTTGGCTCGAAAGCATAACAAAAAAATACCTTTTCTACCATCCTGAGGGAGCTGGCTCGGATCCAATTCGAGCTGGCTCAGCTGCATGCCAAGCTAATGTATCAAGGGCATGCCATGTTAGAGGTTGCTCGATTCTTGGACAGATCGGCTCTAAACTTTTCAACTTCAATTTTCTTCATTATTTGACCTTCCGAACTTGAATTTCTTAATATTAAATCTTTCAAATGATATTTATTTTATCCTTTTTTTTCTTTATATTGAGCCATTCAAATTTGTGAAAACTTGTTCTTTTACGTGCTTTGGCTTGACTTCTTAAGAGAATTTCTTTCAAAGATAATTTTTTCAATGTGAGCATTTGAGAAACACTATATTCAATCTTGAAACACATGACTAGTAATATTTTTACTCAAAATTTTATGATCATCAAAATCAATTATAGGATCAACAAGATTCTAATAAGGACAAGGAGTCTTTCTTAGGACAAGGGTTTAGGAAGAAAGATAAGAAAGAAAAAAAGAAAAGAAAGGAAGGAAAGGGAGGGCTAGGAGGAGGGAAGCAAAGCTAAGAGGAGATTCTGCCCAAATTAAATTCTTGTAATAAGAATTTAAGAAATCAATCTAAAGAAGGTGTTAAAGGCTTGATCAAGTTCCAGTGTGGATCAATGTTGGAGGGTGAATACATGGGCACTTGGTGGAATCCTTGCCAAACCATTGCCAGATTTCTGACACAAGTTAGTATTTAGTGATCAAAGGTATATTCCTATATCCTAAGTTTATGTTATAAATGCATGTTGTATGATTTTAATTTAAGAACATAGTCCTGGGTTAGGATTTGACTTTGGGATTTTTTTATGAAATGCTTTGAAATCCTTGCTTCCACTCTGGTCATCAAACCCTATAATGGTATCAGAGCCACCCTAATTAGGTTAAATAATATATTGTTATGCCTAATATTTTATAGCATAATGGATAATATGATGTGATCATATTTAATTATTTATAATTAGATTATGATTTATATCATTCTACAAGTTTATCCTGGCATAGTGGTATATGTCCGCTATGTGGTTGATGGTTGTCCTAGAATGATGGTAATCTATGCTGGCATGTTAGTTTGTTAATATGAATGCTTATGATTTGTTATGATTGATCTGATCAATACATACAAATGCTTCATACGAAATTGCTATGATCTTTATAGCTATTTATATAGAATATGCATAGAGACCAGTTAAATTTCTCCTTAAAATTATATTAAGTTGTAGTATATTTAACTAATAGCAGAACCAATCTTGATGTGTAATTGATCGATTGATATCTAGGAAAGTAGTTCATGATTGGTAAAGAGAACATGATTTCTAATTGATTCTATTGTCTGATTTGACCAATTTATTAATGTCTAAGAAAAGCATCGGAGGGACCCCCACCTCTCTTCCACTTACCTATTTGATTAGATTAATTTAATTCTTGATTGGAGTGCTTAGTGTTATAATCACTACATTAAGGGCCTTTCTTTATGCTAGGTCATTATTATATCACGAACCATATTAGGTTTATTGTGTAACAAGACCTATTATGGGGATTAATATAATATTATCCTAGTGCATTAAGATGGTATTTTTGGATATACTGCTTTGTTGTGTAACCACAAGGATAGTAATATTCAAATTTGATTGTAGTGAAATAAGGGTTTAACTAAAACATTATAGTTTATTTGCAACCACAAGGCTATTAAAATTTTAGAGGCCATGATTATATTGAGAATTGCATGAGATGCAATTAGAAAAAATTTTCTATCTTTGAACCTATAAAAGGTATGTTGTGCAACCACAAGACCTTTTATAAGGAACAAGGGTCTCAATCCCACTAAGAAAATCAATTAGGATTTTTCGATCATTATAGTAGAGGGCTATGATATCCGATAAAATAGTGGACCATACAATTAAATTAAAGTCTAATTTAATTATGTATGTCATCATGAGTTGTTTGCTTATGATATTCTTTATTATATAGATTAAATTCTATATGGCTTCTTCACTTCATTGTGTGGAATACTGGATTCAAATAAATTGATCGATCCCAATTATATGGACTAGTTGAGAAATTTAAAGATTGTGCTCAATCCAAAAAAATTCTTCTATATTCTCGATGTGCCTGATCCTGAGCTATTAGAGGAATATGCTATAGAGAAAGAAAAATCTACATATAAGATGTGGCAAAATAATTCTTTGACTGTCAAATGTATTATACTGGCCTCTATGAGTAATAAGTTACGAAGACAGCATGATGGCATGGATACTCAGCCATATTGCTCAATTGAAAGGAGCTTTATAGAGAGCAGAGTAAGATTGCTAGATATGAGATATCTAAGCAGTTATTAAAAGAGCAAGGATGGTTTTCCTAAGGCTTAGGAGATCATGAAGGAGTTAAGGTGGCGGCTCCTGGAGGCTTGGATCGATTGAAGTTGTATCAACTAAGAAGGAGGGTTGATATACTATTGAGCTGGCTCTGATACAGGTCAAGCCAGCTCAGAATGAGATTGAGCCATCTCGGATCAAAATTAAGCCAGCTCTCTCAGACAAATAGAGAATGTATTTTCAGAAATCTATGGCTTGGAAGGCAATCAAGCCAGCTTGAGTATTCATCGAGCCAGCTCGAACAGGCAGATAGATGAGCATGGGTTTCTTTGTTTGAACTTCGATTGGATCTAATCCAAGGGTTCTTAAGGCCTGAGTTGAGAGGTCTTAAGGTGGTTAACTTATATATAGGACTGGATCTTTAGTCCTAGGGATGAGAGCATACAAGACATGGGCTTGGATGAGTGCTTTCTTATATGAGTTAGCTTAGAAGAATTTTTTTAGGGCTAAGTCATGTTGACTCAGGGTGTTTATATATACTTCATATATGTAATATTTTTTAAGAAGAAGAGAATATAGAAATTTCTTTTCTTCCTGAAACCTAATTCCTCTCTCTCTCTTTGGATTTGCCGGTGGGTCATTTCGAGGCAAGCAGATCATTTATCATAAGGAGGATGAGCTTCAAGAGCCCATCTCTTGGTATCTATTCTTCAGGGCTGCCACCTTGTTCTGGTTAGAGATCTTTGGTTGCTGATTTCAGATCTTCTAATCTCTAGTGAATCAATCTTTTTTCAATTGGTATCAGAACTCGGATCATGTGGAGGAAGAAGGAGATCACAGAAGGAAGAGATCTACAAAGGCTGAAGTTTCAGTAGGATCCTATCTAGGGTTTTTTCATCTATCTTGATGACTTTACTATTGTGTGACTTGGATCTGGTTATGGAAAGTAGCATAAAGATAGATTTTGAGAAGTTTGATGAAAAATAGAGCTTTTTTATGTGAAAAGTTTATGTAAAGGATCTTCGTGTGCAGCATGAATTAGATCAACCTTTAGAGAATAGGCCTGAAGGGATGATAGATTGATAGTGGATGTCGATGGAGAAATGGGCATGTTCTGTGATTAGAGGATGTTTGGTAGACTCAGCCCTCTATTTGGTGCTGGAAGAGAAAACTCCTAAAAAATTTTGGTCAAAGTTGTAGGATCTTTACATGGAAAAGAACAAGTGCAACAAACTTATGTTAAAGAAGAGGCTATATAGCCTTCGCATGGTTGATGGTGGAGATGTCCTCAGTCACATACAGTAGTTTGATCAAGTGAGCAATGAATTGCTAAATGTTAGGATAAAGATGGAGGAAGATAAATCATTGCTATTACTTTGTTCACTATCCCCCTTCCTATGATCTGCTGGTCACGACACTGCTCTATGGAAAAAAGATACTATACTATCAAGATATTATCTTAGTGCTGGGTACAAATGAGCAAAGAGAGAAGATGATCAAGGATGGTGTTCCTCGGGAGGGTTTAATTGTAGGGGAGAGAGTTGAAAGGAAAAGGATAAGAGAAAAATCAAGGGGGCAATCGATGTCCCAAAAAGATAGAAAACAAGTAAAGTGTTACAAGTGCAACGAGATTAGATATTTTCATTGTGATTGCCCATAGTTGAAGAATCAAAAGGGATAAAATAGAGGATCAGATTCTTTGAGTATAGTTGCTGATTAGGAGGTGGAGGATGAACTCTTGGTGATGTCGGATGGTCACAAGCAAAGCATAGAAGTTTGGACTCTGGATTTAGACTGTTTGCATCACTATGCCCAAAATCGATCTTGGTTTTCTGCATACACTGAGATCGATGGAGGAAGTATGACACTTGGGGATGATCACCCACGTAAGGTCATTGGAATTAGAATAATTAGGATGAGGATGTTTGATGGGATGGTACAGACTCTCATAAATGTGAAGCATATTCTGGAGCTAAAGAAGAATCTTGTGTCATTAGGCTACCTAAAGTAGAGTGGCTACAACTTTAGCAGTCATTCCAGGAGTGGAGTATTGAATATCTCCAATGGAGACATGATAGCAATGAGGGGTAGAAGGCTGAAAAATAATCTCTATAAGATGGAGGGATTTGTGGTGACCGGAGGATCCGATATAGCAGCAGTAATACAGGATCAGTAGGGGGCTTATCGGTTATGGCATTATCATCTGGACCACATGGAAGATAGAGGACTAAAGGAGCTAAGCAAAAAGAGACTAATCTTTGATCTGGGTGGAGGAGTTTTTGAGCTTTATGAGACATGCTGGATGAAAATATAGAGGAGAGTTTAGTTTGTAGTCAGCACAACCCACACAATAGCCCCATTAGATCTAGTTTACATGGATGTGTAAGGATCGGCTCTGATTTCAGCTAGAAATAGAGTAAGATACTTTATGATTCTGATAGATGATTTCTTAAGAAAAATTTGGGTCTACTTTATGAGGGAGAAATCAAAAGTCTTCACCAAATTCAAAGTTTGGAAGGCTAGGGTGAAGAAGGAACAGGGCAGAAATGTGAAGTATTTGTGGTCTGACAATGGCGAAGAGTATGCTAGCAAGGAGTTTCAAGTTTTTTGTGAGGAGTGTGGCATCAAAAGATACTTCTTGGTGAAGGAAACTACTTAGCAAAATGAGATGGCTGAGAGAATGAATAGGACCCTTATAGAGAAAGCAAGATGCATGATGCTGCAGGTAGGGTTTCCTCAAGTGTTCTAGGTAGATTCAGTGGATGCAGCCTGCTATCTAGTGAATCGATCACCTCACATCAGGTTAGATGGAGGAATTTTAGAGGAGAAATGGTCTGGAAGGAGTATAAACCTAAACCATCTAAGGGTGTTTGGGTGCACAATATTTGTGCACATTGGTGCTGGTGAGCGAAGCAAATTGGATGCCAAGGCAAAGAAGATGGTGTTCTTGGAATATCCATGAGGTGTTAAGGGGTACCCGTTGTGGGATCCCTTGGAGAAGAAGGTCATCATTAGTAGGGATGTGGTCTTTGATGAAAACTCAATTCTACATAGTCGAGGTGGCATGGAAGGACAGCAGAAGCAGCAAACGGTCTAGCAAGGCAGTGCCGGACAACTAATCTCTTGATCTATTTTGCCACTTGCAGGTGCACTGAGAAGACTTGAGTTTTAGGTGGAGGATTCTTCAAAGGAATTTCCACAAGTGGAGAGAACTGAAATAGGGATCAGAAGCCAAGAAGACTAGCAAGAGCATGCTGGATCAAGGACTAATATTGGTGTTGCACTATACAAGCCAAAGAGGAACGTGCGATAGCCAGATCGATATGGCTTTGAAGATTCGATGTCATACACCCTGGTGACAGCGAATATAGATCCCTACACCTATGAGGAGGCTGTAGAGAGTCAAGAAAGAGATAAATGGATTTAAGTTATGGCTGAGGAAATGCAGTCTCTCCAAAAGAATCAGACATGGTGTTTGGTGCAACTACCACAGGGGAAGAAATCCATTGGATGCAAATGAATTTTCCAACACAAAGAGGAGCCTTCAGAGTAGGGAGGTATCAGGTATAAAGAAAGATTCGTGGCCAAAGGATACTCCTAGAAGGAAGGCATCGACTTCAGTAAAGTTGTCTCTTCGATCATCAGGCATACGTCTATCAAGATGCTGCTGTGCATCGTTATAGCTTAGGACTTAGAATTAGAATAGATGAATGTTAAGACGACATTTCTCCATGGACATCTGGAGGAGAGCATCTACATGTAGCAGCCACCAGGGTTTAGAGAGCCTGGAATACAAGAGAAGATATGTTTGCTACAAAAGTCATTGTACGGGCTGAAGCAGTCGCCGAGGCATTTCTCCATGTTTCTATTTGCTATAGAAAGAAAAATTCTATTTCTTTCTTTCTACCTACATCCTCTCTTCTTCCTCCCTCTCCACAAACTAATCTCTCTCCTTCTTTTCCTCTCTTCCTTCTCTTCTTCTCTCTTCTGTCTCTTTTCTAAAATCCCTCTCAAGTTTAAAGGTTGAAGAAAGAAGAAACTTCGACAATCTCTCCTTCTGCAGGATCTAATTTCAGCATCATAATAGTCTAAATTTCCAAATCTACGCCATACTTCATGATTGCTAATGTGTTTTTGTTGATGCAGGTAATTCTTCATATGCTCGAATCGAATTCTCGTGATCGTGGATGATGGAAGAACTTGCAAGCAACCATGGCCTGAGTCGATATTCTAATTCCTTCCTCATCCAGGAAACTTCATCGACATGTTTTATGAGATCCCTTATTTCTAAAAATTCTGAGTAGATTGTTATTGTTAATAGTTAATCCTCTACTTCTTTATTAAATAGATCTGAATTCTTTTAATTTTGATCTGATGCCCTAATCAAGGATGGTTTCTTAATTGTCTGCAGTCCAAATCTGGATCTAGGGGCTATTCAACATGCATTCATATCATGATCTATTTTTCTTGATTTTAGCATAATCATCTCTTTAATTTTAGGCTTGTTGGCTATCTATTAATTGTTAATAAATTTGAATGCTTGCTTCCTCTAGATCTGAATTATCCCACATCACTTACCTTTGGAGGTTACCCTATCCTTTTATTTATAGAGGGGTTTGCTTAGGCCTTAAGGAGAGTTTGTTAGATTGTTAGTTTGTTATGGCCAGCTAGATTATAGCTATTGGCTATTTGTCTTGGTGGTAATTAGTTGTAATGTTGCTGGAGGATAGCTATAAATTTAATTAGAGCATAATTGATACTTAATTGGCTTCTAGATCATGTCGAGGTCAGTAAATCACCAATCTAGATAGTATGACTAGGTCGGTATTTTACCGATCTCGGTGTCAACTAGGGCAGCGCATCTACAAAGTTGATGACATCAGTGTTATACCAATCTTGGATAATCAGCTGGTCATAGAGAGACTGATCTCATACTCAGGTGGGTTACTGTCGTTGAGATCGGTACGAACTGATCTTTTATGCGAGTCAATTTCCATTGGCCTTTAGGATGGTAAGATGCCGGTCTAATTCCATATGGCCATCCTAAGATCGATAGAATATCGATTCCAAAGCATAGTGAGCTTGGATATCTGTTGAGGGCTGTGAGCCACTGATCTAGACTTTATGGTCATTGATATAATACCGATCTGGTTTCATGACTTAACCCATTATGCCATTCGATCATGGTAGGGATTAATCTGCCCTCCAGGTTGGTCTTTTACCAACCTTACACTAAACACCTATCATTTTTAGTGGTTATCTAGGATGATGGTCTTTCTAATGATGCCACGTGACCAGCGGAGATTGTCCACTCTAATAGTTGCTCCCTACTTTCCAAACTTAGAATGGGACTTCTTCCTTGATGAGTGCAAAAAGTCATTTTTCAAAAGTCACCCATCAGGTTTCTACACCGAGTGGTGTACTGCATGGCTGCCAAATTTAATTTTTTAATGATTTAAAGTGATAGAGTGCCTCGTTCGCTATACCCACCGTAGTTGGTATTTAAAAAAGCATTGGGAGGTGCAGAATCATCATTGGCTGCTCCATTGTGATCCAGACGGTGTGGGGCACGTGTCATTCATCCATCAATTGACTGTACCATCACACAGATCAAGCTTACATGGCTTAATTAGAATAGGTGTGTGGAAATGATCTTTTTTAGAGCACTTCTAAATGATAGATAGGTGGATCAAATTCAATGGTGGGCGAATCCATCTGGGCTATTGCTTCCCCCTATATATAGGGCATTTGTCTGTTCTACTATCTTTCTTCTAATGTGGAGGTCCTACAGCCAGAGTTCTGGAAGCTTCTTTGCACCAAACAATCAGAGAAAAAGGCAGTTCCGAGGATCACCGGAGTTTGAGAAGGGCTACTAGAGTTCTCGAAGAAGGCTTCCCTTTCCTTAGGTAGATTTTCTTCCTCTCCTTTCTAGGCTTAGGGGCCTTTTTCTTAGGGCTTTCTTCTTTTCTTTGTTGTTTCCTTCCTTCTCAGTCCCCCTTTCTTCTCCTTTATTCTTCTTTTCTTTCAATCATGTCTTCTTAGGAGAGAACCTCTACTAGTGGCGGTAAGAGGGGGGAGATAATCCCGGGTGGCCACGACATTTGGACCACTCGACCCCGAGTAGCCGTTGAGGTGGGTAATCCAACTCAGGTAGCCACCAAGGCTAGTACCTCTGACAATGATGGTTTAGAGTCTCTAGTGAGGAAATTCTTGAACTATTTTGGCCCTGGTACAGAGCCCTCAATCTTGATAGATGCCGATTTGGAAAAGCTCAAGGAGAAGTATTTCATCTCTGAGAATTTTCAACTCATAGCCCCCAGTCCTCATGACCGCATCACATAGCCTCTTGATAGTTGTGTAGCTTTTTTTGATGAAGCACTTCAGTCTAGGCTGCATTTTCTCTTGCATCCTTTCATTTGCAATATTTTGGTCTTTTATAGGCTTCAGCCCACTCAGGTTAGTCACGATGCTATTAGGATCATCTTAATCTTCATTATCTATTGTACTTTTATTATCGTAGAGCTTAGGACTTCTCTTTTCAGAGCACCTTTTGTTTTGAAAAAATAACCTGCAGAAAAAGGTTGGTGGTACTTCTCACCCTGACCTAATGATAAATTTGGTCCTTCCCTTCCTTCTTCTATTCATAACTAAAAAAGTCATTTTTTCTTTATATCTCTCAATATTTTTAGGGTTTTGGTACAAGCTGGGATAGACCCCAGCTTAACTGGAATTCTTATAAGTCCGTTCTACCCGAGGACAAGGAGGCCTATGAGGAGCCGCCAGGTATGAAGGTGCCCAACTTAGCCAACTGGTGATGGACCAGTCTTTGTTCGACTCTGGTATTAGTCACGTCTTCCCCCAGGGTGAATTTGTGATCTAGTTTTCTTTGAATTTTCTTGCATATGATTTCTTATCTGATCATCATATTCTTTGATTATGGTAGCACTCATAAGGTTCAACCCTAGGAGATTGAAAAAGCAGAGGAAGAGGAAGTCAGAGCCTTCCAACCCTCCATTGGTGAAGAAGGGAAAAGGAAAGTTTGCTCCCATCTCTAGCTCGGCTCCTTTCCGACTTGTGCTATCCACTACAGGGGCATTAGTCATTGGTTCGGTGCCTGTTTGCACCCTCCCTTGACCTACATCTTCTCCAATGTCCCAAGGACATTGGTCATCTACCGAGGTGGTCCGCTCATCACCCAAGGAGCCGACCACTTGCCAGAGGTCTAGCTTAGCTACTGTACCGACGAGGCCTAGTCCATCAATTGTATCGACCTCAGTGCCTGTTTGACAAGCTCGGTCCCCAGGAGGGCTGAAAGTTCTAGTGGTTGATCTGCCACCAACCTCCACCGACCAGATCAACCTCATCCAAGCCTCTATGCAAGACACACCAACACTCAGCAAGGATTTGCTCTATGTCGTGATGCTGTGAATGGACTTACAGTCGGCAAGATCTCTATTTCTTTTCTTTCTTCTTTTATCAGGCCGCCTCTTACTTTAGACTATTTGTCGAGCATATGGAGTGGCTGGGTGAGAATAAAAAGTCTCTAAAAGAGGCACTGCAATCCATGAAGAACTATCAAAAGGCGGTGAGGAGAAAGCTGCCAAGGAGGAGAAACTCATTGAGGGGCTGAAGAAGCAGCTTCAGAAAAAACTCGACGAAATAAAGGAGAAGAACAAGGCCTTATTGGATCTCTAGAGGAGGGACAATGAAAGAGAGGAGAAGTTGCTGGAGCTACAGTAGGAAGTCTCCAAAATTCCTGATTTGTAGGCCAAGATGAAGGAGCTGGAGGGGACAGTGTCCTCTCGGGATGAGACATTGGCTGCCCATGATAGGGCTCTTCTTGTGTACCAGAAGGATCTGGATCATTGGAAGGGCACTGCTGCTCAAACTGTGAAGGATTATAAATCCTCTGAAGCTTTCGAGGAGTCATGGAGGCTTCAAGGGAGGCCTTCGACAGTGGGTTCAACAGCTGTAAGGATCTAGTTGGAAAGCTCTTTCTTAGCTTAGACCTAAACGGCGTTACCTGGGAGGCCGATCTCACCTTGGCCTTGGGGACCAATATCCAGATAGCACCAGAAGTGGGTTCTCCTACAGAAGCACTTCAACCTATCCTCAAGGTGCCTGTTGTTGAGATCCACCCCAAAATTGAGGCTCCAGCTCCCATCAAAGCCCCAACACCTGCTCCTGCCAAAGTTTTGGCTGTTGAGGTCATCTCATTAGAGGATGATCCGATGGCTGCTTCCAAGAAAACTCCTTTAGTGAATGCCTGATTTTTGTATTTTCTTCTTTTCCTTATGTCTTCGTAACTTTTGTATCAGCCTAGTTCAGTCTCTTTGTAAAGACTTTCTTTAATGGAATGAAAAATCTTCTTTTCTCATGACTGCTCATGTATGTGTGATGTCGAATTTTTCTGATCTAGTGTAACTTGCTGTGAAGCTTTGTAAATTCTATTTAGAAATTTTTTTAAGTAATAATAGAATAACTGTTCTCCATTGGTTCACTTCAATTAAATCTCGATGTAGGTTATCATAATGCATAGAGAATCATGCCTTCTAATTAATTAATAATCTTGAATAAAATTGAGTAGAAGTTTAGAGGTACCTCTACTTGAATGTGATAATTGGAAGGTTAACCCTTCACTTTATGAGAGTCTGACTTATTGCCTCTCAATTTTTCCTTTTTAAACTTAAGGATTTGAGTTAACTTCAACTTGAAGATTGGAAGTTTACAATCTTAGAATAATGTCGATATGGAGATCAGTAATTGATAGAAATCTATGATAACATCGATTCGAAGATCGATAATTAATAGAAACCTAATATAACATCGATCCGGTGATCGATAATCATTAGAAATCTGATATAACATCGATATAGAGATCGGTATTTGATAGAATTTTCAGATATCATCAATCTAGAGATCGGTATTTGATAGAAATCTAAGATAACTCGATCTAAAGAATGGTATTTAACAAAAGTCCAAGATAACTCAATCTAGAGATTAATTTTTTTGGGATAGTGGAGATCTTATCTCCTATGCCCTTCGGGGTTTTACCAATCCAAAGATCAGTATTTTGAGATAGCAGAGATCTTATCTTTTGTATTTTATGGGGATTAATCGATCTAGACATCACTATTTTGAGATCGTGGAGATCTTATCTTTTTTGCTTTTTGAGGCTTAATCGATCTAGAGATCGATATTTTGGAATAGTGAAGATCTTATGTTTGTTAGATGTGTGCCCTAGAAGCTAGATTAGCTAAACACTTGTAATATACTTCTAAGGATGATTTTATAATTTTGATTATAAATTAATAAATAAATTATTTTCTATCATAGTGTGTATTTAAAGTATCTATGATACATCCTTTGAGTTAATGGTAAATGATAATTCATATTTTCAAGAGCTAAAAATTTAGGACATGAATTTTCATAATTAACTCATAAACTACTCCCGATCGAGGGATCATCACGAGGATGGTGATCGATCCGGAAGGTTGGTGTACAATCACTTTCTTAGGATAGATGTATCTTGAGTCTATGGTGTAGAGACACCAGAGTGAGAGTACAAGTACTCGTTAGAGAATGAGGGCACTAAGCTTGACCACCTCGAGCAGTCATAAGAAAGTCTACCTTCTCATCGATGACTGACTCGATGCTGTAGTGGTATGTCTAGTTCTTTTACCTGAGGTGCATTGATAGTTCACCTTGAGGATGTTATAGTTTGACTACACCATAACTTAGTCTCCTAGCCTTTCAAAATCTTGAGGTGTATATTGGCTATAGCATATTCATTATAGGAATTGGATTGCACCAATAGGGGATCTATCTACCTCGGTAGATGAGGAGTAGCCCTATGATAATCATGAGATTGAGTCTTTAAGTCCATGACCATGGCAGAGTGAAGATGATAGAAAGAATTTCTATTAGGTTTATATATTGAACTCGCATCGAATAATTAATTCATATGATAGATATTGGGTTTGATGAGTTCACATTAATCCTAATCCTGTCGGGGTTCAAGATAGAAGAATTCAATCACATAGGTAGCTACATCGAGAGGTTCGCTTTTAGTTCTGATGGGTTGCCATCATATACTATTAGGTATCACTGATAGATTTTGGAAGTAATTAGAATGATTTAGATGATCGATCATTCTAATTGTATGAATCAAAAAAATTCTGATCCATCAAAAGGTATTTCGATGATGTCGATGATAGAGATCATGATATATCTTATTACCATATGGAACTGAGCTTAACTAGATCACACAAATAAGAGTTTGGATCTAGATGTCATCAATTGGACTAACCTAGTTTAATTGATTTGGATTACATTCAATTTGGTTCAAGAAAATCATGCTAGCACATGATTGAGTCTAACTTTCTTCTTTTGTAATCATTTTGGTTCATCTCGGTTGAGCCAAATTTGTTTGGGCTCACTCAAAAATCTTGTCTTAGTCTGACTGAAGCTTGTCCAGATTAGAAAAGAATTATCTTAATTCATTAGATGGATTTAAGATAATACCTGCCAATTTCTATCACCTACTAATTTCTGTTTTTGAACATAGGTCAATAGTTGACCCTAGACACTTGGACATAGGGCCATGTATCGTGCACCTATAGGAGAGCACCTGAAACTCTTATCCTCCTACTAAAAGAGGTAAGAGAGAGGGTGCACGCCACCCTAGGCATGCACCCCATATAGATAAGGGATGGAGTCCCATATAGATGGGACTCTAGGGTTTCTTGATGGGTTTAAATACCTAGGCACCAAAGAGTTTTGTTTTATCCAGTCTTGGCGCCACCTATATGAATTTTTAAGGGACTCATTTCATTGGATCAAATGACATCATCCCATCAATCAAATTTAGATCTGATTGAATGAAGGCCTCTAATTGGCCAGGATGATGTGGCACTGCATGGTGTAGCAAGGTCTATTTAAACCCTGTCTGTGCCTAGGGTTAAGAAGTTTTGCACAATTTCCATACCCCAAGGCTGCCTCTCTTTCTCTTCCATGCCCCATCTGATCCTCTCTCTCCTCTCTCCATGCCCAAGGAGTTGGGCATGGGTTCAAATGTCATCCAAGGAAGAAAGGTGCCCAAATCATGAAGAAGGCAGCATTGCTGAAAGAGACGACTGCTGCTTCTTCAAAAGAAATTTTGAAGAACTTCAAGATCAGATCTAAATCTAATTTTTGAAGAATTGATTCAAAAGAAGAAGACATCTAGATCTAGCTCGAGTGGACACTGGTAGAGGCCGGGCGCGTGCGTGGCTCCTAGAACCTTCGGAACAATCAAGATCAACATAGGATAATCTGATTATCCAAAATAAGATATAAAATTAAATTAATTTTTTTTTATTTTTAATTTTAATATCAAATCTTTAGGATCGAATTTGAGATATCTCAGATCTTATTAGGATCAAAAAAAAAAAATTAAAATATTTCTTCAGATCTAAATAATCCTATACCAAAAAAAATGATTTTTTTTAAATTAGTATCAGAGCTACATTAGCAGTTCATTAGATCTATTTTAGATCTAATTTAATTTTTTTATTTATGATATAATATTAAAGGATTTTAGATGTCACATCAGATGTAATTAGATCTAAAATTAAAAAAATAAAAATTTAATAATTTTAGATCTATTTTATTTTTATTTTTTTGATATTATAATTATTGTAATAAGATCTAAAAAATAAAAAATAAATTTTTTAATTTTTTAATTTATTCATATGAGATATGAAAGATGCATGCTTAGACTATTTATCGAATAGTTCTATAAAATATCTAGAATAATTTTATTTTTGATATGATCAAATTTAAAATTTTATTTTTTAAATTTAATATATAATATTTTAGATCTAAAAGTATGCATGATTGATTGAGTTATGATACATGAGATGTATGCAAGACATGTATAGGTTAGATCTTTTGTATATATGATATATAATCTAACTAGTTTTGTTATAAAAAATATATTTTTGATTAAGATGTTTTTCTTGGCCATCCGATCATAAGAATAAAGTAGGATTTAAAGATTCTCTCCTTTCATTTGATCGGATGTTCTTATGACATGTAGGAATGCTGCACGTTCGTCCTAATCAAAAATAAAAATTTATTTTTTTATAAAATTTTAGATCCTAAAATTCTAAAATTTTATTATATATTTTGTTCATGAATCCAAAACTTAATTCAGAATTAAGATTATGAAATTAATTAGATCTAAAAATTATAAATTTTTAGATCAAATATATATTCATAAAATTGGGTTCGGGCTTGGGTAGCTTAATTTGGTCTAGTAGTTGATCAAATCGAATCAAGAGTTGATTAGGTGGGATCAAAGAAAGCTTAGATTTGACCAGCCTAATAGGATTAAGTTTGGATCAAGATATAATCACATTGAGATGTGACTCAATCAAATCAAAACTTAATTTGGATCCATGGTTCGAGCCTGGATTATAGGCCAATCCAATTGGTTCTGATTCAATAATTTGATGTCTAAGGTAAGTTTGGCAGATACGACTGACTAATTTTTAATTGGAAGCTACTTGATCTAAATGCATTCTTATCGAGTTGATGGCGTATCCCTTCCACTGGTCTTACTTACCTGGCCATTTGTGTTGATCAAATTCTGATTTGAGGTGGCTAACAATTCGAGCCAACCCATGCCACTAGGTTAGTCATAATTATTATGACTAAGTCAAGTCAAGTTTAAAGAGATCTAAATTAAATCTTCCTAAGAAAATATTAAGTCTAAGATTTTCCACCATTGTAGATGTGTGGACCCTTTTCGGGGTTGATTGTTCTTGGTTGGATACAGTGATTCAGTTGCACCAGAAAGATGCAACCATGTCTATTAGTTATTGGATGCTATGGGTTAGAGGATGGGTTGGGCTTAATATTTTGAATACAGTGAAGGATCCAATCAGAAATCCAATTCATGCAAATGGTGGATCTGAATTAACTAAAAAAATCAATCAATATTTTAGACACGATGAGATTCATGAATTAGAGACCAGGCTTGGATGCACCATGATTAGAGAATCATTGGACAAGAGTTGTCCACTCATCAGTTGATCCATCATCAATAACTATTAGATGAGGTGGTGAGCCAGCTGGTGGGACTGCACCATCCATTAGAAATCAATAATCATGGAGATTTTCACATCTCTGCTAAGAAAGTGTAAGGATATGAGTAAATAGTGGAAGCCTAATTTATTTAAAAATAAAATTTTTAAATAAATTGATTAAGTCTAATTATAAAATCTAACTAGAAATTTTAACTCTCTATAGGAAGATGTCTGCGTCCAATCCACTAGCCAGTATCCTGGACAGCCATAGACTGACCGAATCCAACTATAAGGATTGGCTCCGAGACTTTAAAATTATTTTGGATTCTGAGAAGTTGGCTTATGTATTGGAATAGTATCCTACCACCTTACTAGCCCATCCATCCATTGATTAGAGAGCGTCTCTCGAGGAGTGGATGGATGAAGATAATAAAGTCAGGTATTATATGTTGGGCTCGATGTCTGATGAGCTCCAGCACCAACATGAAGACATTAAGACTAGCCGCCAAATGCTGGCTCACCTGTAAGAGTTGGTTGATGAATAGAGTCGCACAGCCAAATATCAAGTCACTAAGAGACTATTTAAGGCTCAGATGTGATGGGCAATCGATCCAAGATCATTATCTAATGATGATCAAGGACTTAAAAGAGCTTGAGAAGCTCGGTGTCAAGTTAGATCTGGATCTGCAAATTGATATAATTCTGCAATCCTTGACTGATGCATATGGACAGTTCTGAAGGGGAAATCTTGATTTCTTGGATTAGGTTCGTTCAAATCTAATTGGATCAAGAGGCATATTTCAAAAACTTTCTCTTAGATCCAAATTAGATCTAACATTTTTTAGATCTAATTTTATGATCTGATAAATAAAAAAATTAAATTAAATTAAATCTAAATTAGTTTTATCTTGCTATGGGTAATCCGATTATCCATTGATGATCCTGCTGATTGCCTGAGATTCTAGATCTAGCCATGCAAGCACCTAGCCTCTACTGGTATCCACTCAGACTGAATTTGGAGATCTTCTTCTTCTTTATCCTATCTCTAAAAATTAGATCTGGATCTGATTTGGAGGATCTTCAAAACTTCTTCTGAAGATCAACAGTTGTCTCTGCAGCAGTGCTGCCTTCTTCTTTTCTCGTCAGCCTTTTCTTGCCTGGATCGCACCAAACTGAAGGCCCAACTTCCTTGGGCATGGAGAGGAGAGAGATAATCAAAAGATGGCATGGAGGAGGGAGAGAGGCACCCTTGGGGCGTGGGCTAAGAGGAACTCTCCAAAAGTTGGGCGCAGACAGGATTTATTTATAGATCCTACTATGCCATGCAGTGCTGCATCATCCCGGCCAATCGCATTGCTTCATGCAATCAGATCTAAATCTAATTAGTGGGATGACATCATCTGATCCAATCAAATGAGAGCCCCATAAATTCATCCTTAGATGGTGCCTAAGACTGATCAAAGTCTATAGGTAAGGGTCACCTAGTTTGAATCCAAAAAGCAACCTAGAGTCCCATCCGTATGGGACTCCAATGTTTATCCACATAGGGCGCACGCCATCCTAGGCAAGCACCCTCCATCTGCCTACTAAATGGTAGGTGGACTTGGTCAAAAAGTCTCTCTTATAGGTGCATGACACATGGACAGATATCCAAGGATCAAAGGTCAACGTTTGACCAAAGTCAAAGGACAAAAATTAGCAGGTGATGGAAAATGGCAGATGTTGTCTTAAATTTATCTCATAAATTAAGACAACCCTTTTCTAACCTGGACAAGCTCTAGTCAGACTAGGTAAAGGTACCTAAGTGAGCACAAACATATTTGGCTCAGTCGAGACAACTTTTAATGATAGAAAAAGGAGAATGTTAGGCTCAATCATGTGCTAGCACGATTTCCTTGAACCTAATTGAATCTAATTCAAATCAATTGAACTAAGTTAGTCTAATTGATGATATTCAGATCTAAACCCTTATTTGTGCGATCTAGTTAGGCTTAGTTCTGTATGGTAATGGGATATGTCATGATCCCTATCATCGACATCATCGAAACTCCTTTCGATGGATCAGAACTCTTCTGATTCAAACAACTAGAATGATCGATCATCTAAATTATTCTAATTGCTCCCAAAATCCACCAGTGACACCTAACAGTATATGGTGGCAACCCATCAAAACTGAAAATGAACCTCTCGGTGTAGCTACTTGTGTGATTAAGTTCTTCTATCTTGAGCTCCGATCAGATTAGGGTTAAGGTGAACTCGTCAAACCCTAATTTCTATCATATGATTTAATCATTCGATTCAAGTTCCGATGTGAAAATCTTAATAGAAACTCTTTCTATTATTTCACTCTCTATCCATGGCCATGGGCTTATGGACTTGATTCTCATGATCATCATAGGGTTGCTCCTCATCCACCGAGGTAGATAGATTCCATCTTGATGCAATCCAATTCCTACAATGAACATGCTATAGCCAACATACACCTCAGGATTTCGAATGGCTAGGAGATCGAGTCATGGTGTAGTCAAACTATAACACCCTCAAGGTGAACTACCTGATGCACCTCAGGTCAAAGAACTAGACACACCACTGCAGCTTCGAGTCGATCATCGACGAGAAGGTAGACTTCCTTATGACTACTCGAGGTGGTCATGCTCGGTACCCTCATTCTCTAACGAGTACCTATACTCTCGCTCCGATGTCTCTACACTGTAGACTTAAGACTTATCTACTATAAAGAAGCGATTGTACACTAACCTTTCGGATCAATCACCATCCTCATGATGATCCTATGGTCAGAAGCATTTTATGAGTTAATAATAAAAATTCTTGTCTTAAATTTTCAACTCTTGAAAATAAGAATTATCATTACCATTAACTCAAGGGATGTATCATAGACACTAAATACACATATGTGATAGAAAATAATCTATTTTAATATTTATAGTCAAAATTATAATTTTGCCCTTAGAAGTGTATTACAAGTGTCAGCCAATTCTGACTTCTAGGACACACATATCTAACAAACTATCACTTGACCTAAAGCCAATTGGCTATAAATCTAAGTCCCATCTTCTCAAGGTAGGCTTCGATCTTTTGCTGGCCCAACGGCTTTGTAAGTGGGTCTGCCGCATTGTCTACGGAGTCGACTCTCTTGACCTCGACGTAATCCTTCTCATGGTAATCACAGATGAGATGGTATCACCGCTCGATGTGTTTAAATTTTTGGTGAGACCTCGACTCCTTAGCAAGGGCTATGCCTCCATTGTTGTTGCAGTACAGAGGAATGGCCTCTGATGGCATCACTTCGATCTTTGCAGCAAACTTTTTGTACCAGAATGCCTCCTTTGCAACTTCTGATGCAGCGATGTATTCTGCTTCCATGGTGAAATCTGCTATCACTGTCTGCTTGAAACTTTTCAACTAATAGCTCCACCTTTGCACAAAAATAGACTTCCAAATGTCGACTTTCGATGATCTAGATCGGACATAAAATTCGAGTCTGTATACCCCTGAACTTGGAGTTCTCCATTACCAAAAATCAACAATATATCCTTAGTTCTTCTCAAGTACTTAAGGATACATTTCATAGAAGTCTAGTGTTCTTCATCTGGATTCAACTGATATTTGCTCGTGACACTCACAGCATGGGCTGTATCAGGTCGTGTACATAACATGGCATACATGAGGCTCCCCATTACTAAAGCATAAGGGATCTTGCTCATGCGTTCTATTTCCTCAGGTGTGCTAGTGCACATCTTCTTGAAAAGATGAATGCCATGCCTGAAGGGTACTAAACCCCTTTTAGAGTTTTCCATGCTAAACCTCTTTAGCACTTCCTCTATATACATTTTCTATGAAAGTCCTAGCATCCTATTTGGTCTATCTCTATAGACCTTAATTCATAGAATAAAGGATGCTTCTCCTAGATCTTTCATGGAGAATTCTTTAAGTAATCATATTTTAACTATGGTCAACATGAAAATATCATTTTTGATAAGGAGGATGTCTTCCACGTACAATACGAGGAAGACAACAGCACTCCCACTGACCTTTTTGAAGACACATGGCTCCTCCTCATTTTTGATGAAATCAAATAATTTGATCACATCATTAAAATGAGTTTTTCAGCTCTGAGATACTTGCTTAAGTCCATATATGGATCTTTGCAGCTTGCAAACCTTATGATCATCATCACTGGATGTAAAACCGAGCAGCTATTCCATATAGATATCTTTCTCAAGATATCTATTTAAGAATGCCGTTTTCACGTCCATTTGCCATATTTCATAATCAAAATAGGCTGCAACAGCAAGCAATGTGCAGATGGATTTAAGCATAGCTACTGGCGAAAAGATATACCTCCTTTGGTGCAGATGGATTCACCTTGAGGGTGTTATAGTTTGACTACACCATTACTCGATCTTCTAGCCATACAGAATCCTGAGGTGTATGTTGGCTATAGCATGTTCATTGTAGGAACTGGATAGCATCAAGATGGAATCTATCTACCACGGTGGTAGAGGAGCAGCCCTATGATGATCATGAGAATCAAGTCCAGAAGCCTATAGCCATGGCAGAGTGAAATAATAGAAAGAGTTTCTATTTAGGTTTTCATCGAACTTGAATTGAATGATTACATCAAATGACAGAAACTAGGGTTTGACGAGTTCACCTAAACCCTAATCTGATCAGGGCTCAAGATAGAAGAACTTAATCACACAAGTAGCTGCACCAAGAGATTCGCATTCAGCTCTGATGGGTTGCCACCATATACTGCTAGGTGTCACTGGTGGATTTTGGGAGCAATTAGAATGATTTAGATGATCGATCATTCTAGCTATTTGAATCAGAAGAGTTCTGATCCATCGAAAGGAATTTCGATGATGTTGATGATAGAGATCATGACATATCCCATTACCATATAGAACTGAACCTAACTAGGTCACACAAACAAGGGTTTGAATTTGGTGATCATCAATTGAATTAATCCAGTTCAATTGATCTGAATGAGATTCAATTAGGTTCAAGAAAATTATGCTAGCACTCAATTGAACCTAATGTTCTTCTTTTACTATCATAAATAGTTGTCTTGACTGAGCCAAAGGAGTTTGTACTCAATCAGAGGCCTTCACTTTGCCTGACTGGAGCTTGTCCAAGTCAGAAAAGGAGTCTTATTTTGTAAGACAATACTTGCCATTTTTTGTCACCTACCTTTTTTGTCCTTTGACTTTGGTCAAAAGTTGACCTTTGACTGGTCAAATGTTGACCATTGACACTTTGACTTTTATCCACATGTCACGCTCCTATTGGAGAGCTGGTGGAGGCTTGTCCCCTTGCCAAAACTCATCTTCTTTTTGGATTTCGATTAGAGTTCTCCTAAGAACCAAGTTTGACTGGTCTTAGGCACCATCTAAGGAGGAATCCGGGGGACTCTATTTTCACCAATCAAATTTAGATCTAATTTTACAAAAGGTTGTGATTGGTTGGGAAGAAGAGGAGTTGGATCATAGATAGTCTATAAATAAGACGCAGCGCCCAACTCAAAAAAAAAATAAAGAAAGAAAATCCCCACGCCCCAAGGCTTCCTCTCCTCTCCTCCTCCAAGCCAAAACATCTTCTCCCTCTCCTCTCCATGCCTAAAGTGGTTTGGGTTCTTCGTTGGTGCAATCCAGACGAGAGAAAGATGATAGAAAGCTAGAAGGCTACGCTGCTGCAAAGGACAACTGCAAATCTTCGAAAGGTATTTTGAAGATCCTCCAGATTAGATCCAGATTTGATTTTTGGAGACGTGATAGAGAAGAAGAGGATCTCCAGATCCAGCCTAAGTGGATATCGGTAGAGGTCAGAC